>HE671609.1:248485-258961 GCA_000313835.2 Heliconius melpomene melpomene | reverse complement strand
GTTATATAAGAAATAATAATAAAACTCTACAATACATACCAACAACCGGATTATCCGATAAACCACAGTTTGTTAAACAGAATACTATAAATACAACACCCACAAACATATCTACCACTTCAATTTTCAGCACAGCATAAAAAACATCGTAAACTTCTATATTGTAAAGAGCACTTAAGATATCGGCTGATTCATTTATTATAAAAGAATAATTTCTTTTTTTCCATTTGCATCTTATATTATTATATTATGAATTTCCGTACGTTTGTACGTTGTACGCGTG
The DNA here is from genome assembly GCA_000313835.2 of Heliconius melpomene melpomene. Classification (NCBI taxonomy): domain Eukaryota; kingdom Metazoa; phylum Arthropoda; class Insecta; order Lepidoptera; family Nymphalidae; genus Heliconius; species Heliconius melpomene. Next base: position 258,678 of record HE671609.1, on the reverse strand, counting down.
TACCGGCAATCGGCAGTGTGTTTAGATTTCGGGGCGCGACACGCGGCGTCCGAAATAATCCTTCTATATTTAGGTCGAGCTTTTCCACAAATGACACACTTCGTTCAATTCAATGGAACGTCATGCTTTCAATAGATAAAAATCTAGGAATTTTATTATATAGTACTAGCGGATGCGCGCTGCTTCGCTTGCTTATTTAAGGGGGAATTCTAATGACCACGAAACATGTGTTCAATGAAAAATTTTTAAGAGTCTATATATTTCAAATTTTATAAAAATCGATTTAAAGATTTTTCCATACAAATTTTCAACCCCTTATTTGCACCCTTAGGGTGTGAATTCTACAAAATTTTTCAAAATCCCTTCTTAGTGGATATCCAGACTAATCTGAAAGTAAACATCTGTCCAAATTTCACGTTTCTACCATCAGCGGTTACGGCTGTGCGTGCGTCTTACCTCAGTCAGTGAGGGCAAGTCCTTTTATATATATAGATTATATGCAATTAAGATTATAAGTACCATAACACTTTTATCTGTATCCGTATGTAGGCAGAGGGAGCCTAATGCCACTCTGCTCTCCACTTTCTGCCGAATTTTTGAGGCATTGTGTGATGAGTGGTGAAACTTAATGCCGCGCTTTACCTCGCTACCAGAGCGACGAATTGAAAATATTATATATTTCATTACCTCGAGTGGGAATCAAACCCAAAACCTGTCGCGTTTATTGCATTATAAATATTATATATGTATACAAATTACTATTTTAAGCTGCTGAATAGCTATTCTATGATAATAACTTTCCAAGGAATATTATTCGCAGTTCTTTTATTATTCCCACTCTGGTATTTTCTGAAAAATTAAGAGGAAACCTATTCATATATCACTCGTTTTTTATTTCGCACTTTTTTAGATATTCCGTACTGAGATAATAAAATATACATGGAATAATTCTGCGACGTAAAATTCGTTCGTTCCCCACTTTTCGTGGAATTCTGGAGGCATTGCGTGTTGAGGAGCATAACTCCGCACGTTGCTTCGACACCAGAGCAAAGAAAAGAAAACATAAACTTTAAATAATCATTTCATTTTCTTGAGTGAGGATCGAACCCACGACCAGTTGCGTTTACAGTCACACTTTGTGCCCCTGCACCACGGCTGGCCTCAAATCTTGTAAATAATAAGAAATATTCAAACAGTTATTGTAACTCAGGAGTTTGTTTACTGTCTTATCATAATAAATATATAGGTATTATAATATCCTACTTTACCTAAAAATAAACATCAATTAAGATATCTCTTATTGACCTCGCATTACAGGCACTTTATTTTTATGTCACAGTTTATTTTTTTTGGGAAAATGTATTTCTTGGATGAAAGTTTAGAGATTCATAAGCAATTTTGTTGACATTTGCCGATATGGGCTTAAGGTTAGTCTCGGATGACTTGCTAGGATATAAATATATTCGACTGTTGATTTGTTCAAGATAATTTTAATTATAAAATTGTATTTTTTTACATTAACTCTGTATTAGGGAAGCTTGAGGAACTCGTGAAGCAACAGCAGAATGGGTGTGGGTTCGATTCTTGTGGATTTATTAATTGTGACACACTGTACCATTCCGTCACGGCAGCCTCAATTCATCTATTTATATATTACAAATAAAAATACTCTATTTTTAAACAATTGCCATAACATTCAAACGATAAAGGCGAGTGTTTAGTTAACACGATTGAGTTACCTTCGAGTCTAGAACATTAAGTACACGTATTAAGGTCAAGCCACTAGTGGCCGGGAGCCGTTCAATTTTATTTTACACTAGCACCTTCCTAGTGGTAAAAGCGTCGTTAGGATCTAGACGGCTATTATTGTCATCTCATAACAATCTTATACATTTTGCGTCTTAAGGAATGTCTCGTAATATTTTTTATTTTGCACTAAAATTATCATTTATTTTTTAATTTTAGGAGAGCCTAATGTTTTTGGGTTTTATATATATATAGATTGTTATATAAAATTGAGGATATCTAAAGCTTTCAGAATTTGGCGGAAAATGGGGGACGAAGTATACTAAAACTAACTCTTCCCTCTGTCTAACATGTTGTGCGTGGTATACAGCGTGAAGCTGATAAAAAAATCTATAAATATAAATAAAATTGAATTATCTATGATTTCTAAATAATCGTGTTTTCTTAAGTGCATATAGTGATTTTAGTACGTAAACAACTATAAATGTACAATTTTCTGTTTTTCCGGTTTCACCTCCGGTACAGCTGCACTGACTTTCATAAGATTCTTATTGAAATATATAGCAACATAAAGGCTACTTTTTGTCCCGCAATTCCCGCATAATCGGAATTTACGCAGGGATTTGCCACGATTGCTAGATAAGTTTGCTAGATATGACAAACTTTATATCCTGGTGACCAACTATATCAAACTTTTGCGTGTTTAAAAGGTTAAAATTACGATTTATTAAGTATATAACAGTAAAGATAAATACTTAAACAATGAACCAATTTTCTTTATAATATCCGTATAGTTAAAGTGGGCGAAGCAGAGCGCAGGCCGCTTGTCCTTATATATAGAAGAGGACTCTTAAATAAAAATAATAATTAAATAGAAATACTTTGAATGCGTAGGATGCTATTAGTGCTATCGATGTTCTTTAAAGTCTATGAAAATGTTATCTCGTTAGACGAGCGTAGCTTCCGCCCACAAGCTTTCAGCTATCTAACATTGAAGACTGAAATATTATTGAAAATATTCATTATAGGATAACAAAACGCTACTTATAAAACTATTATATATTCCTTAAATATTTCAGTTTTCTTGTTATTTCCCAAACAGCTTATTAAATCTAAAAATTACGACAGAGTATAAATGAATCTAGTTAGTATTAAAATAAAACAAAAGTCAGAGAAAACGTGACACGAAATGAGCTTTTATTTTATTATAGCACAATGGAAGTTTTTTATTCTTCTCTTTTTATATCTTCAATGACAGATAACATATTTTGCTTACTTAAGTTTTGTATAAAATTGCAGATTTAAGAGTGCTCTAAGAAAATAAGATGATCTATTTGTTTTATTTTCATTAAATATTTTTTTCTCGAGATAATTTTATGACGACAGACATATGAATAAAGATTGATATATAGTATATATAGTATCTATTAAAGATAATCTATTTTATTGCAAGCGGTGGAAATGTAAATTTGCAAGCAAATAGAAATAGATCGTTTTCATATAAAGTCAGCGACCCTCGACTCCTTCATATAATAAAATCGAAATAAATCCTGGGCCCATAAAATGTTTTTATTTATTGACCGCTCAAAATGTCCATCTTAAATGTGAATGTTATTGCACATCTGCTGTTAGTTATTAAAACAAAAATAATTAAATTATGGCGCAAAACAAGTAGTAGTCATCCTAATATTAATTTAATTTTAGTATTTACAAATAATTTATTATACTATTATTAATTTATCTCGTAAAATAACTATATCAAAAACTTTCATAAATCAAGGTGATATATTAGTGCCTAGTTGCAGTTAGCTTCTACAGTTGATTACACTTTTGTACGTGCTTGTACTTTGATTACATACGCTTATTTAACTTAAAGAATACATTTTTGGACTGATATTCCCGGTCACGTCGAGACGCGCCAGATCTTCTCAAAAAACACTTTAGTTCTTTGTACTGAAATAAATTTACAAGTAAATCATTGTAAAACGCACTTCGAGCGGGATGAGTAAACGCTTAGATCCTCTCATTCATTCATAGTGTGTTGGCAGACGTTGTAACCTGAAGATTTGCCATCGATCTTAGCAAACACTGTCTAGTCGGACAAACGTGGTGCACAAAGTTTTTTTTATATAGGTATCTTTAAGGTAAACCTTTTAACCAAATGGATTAGAAGAAAGACACTTCTAGATATGTTTCGGTTAGGACAATATTTGTTTAAAAATATTTCTTGGAAAATGGAAGAAATTTTAATGAATCAAGGCATATATATGTAAATTAGGCTAAAATAAAAAAAAATGTGTCTATAAAAATTTAACTGTATAATATAACGCTGTTTATTTGGAAAAAGAGGTAAACAAAATAAAATGTGATATGTGTCTATATTAGTACTAATAATATGTAATTTTACGCAATTACAACGTAAGCACAGCTTGTAAGCGCTCCGTTCTTTATTTGCGTTAAGTGGTGGTGGACTCTACTTTTTTCTTACAAGAATGTCGAAACGATATTTAAATATAAAAATAAATATATTAGTGTATATAATATACCGTACCAACATAAAAGCTAATGGATGACTCAGATCCTATTGATATCACGCAGACAGTTTAAAATCTATTATAAGATTTATGATTTAGTTTGCAAGACACGTCGCTAGTCTTAAATAGCTTTTCAATTTACGACGTCATGAAACCAAGAATCTATACACCGCAGTGATAAAATAAAAAATCATAATAAATGCAAAATGCTGGACAAACTAACTTATTTGTACACTAATAAAATAACAATATTTATTCATATTATCGAAAAGTATGGTGATCTAATAATGTAGGTACTTGAACATTGTTTATCGAAAATATATTTTTTGAACTGCAACTGCACTGTGACTAGAGAAAGGATGTGAAAATATTAAATAATTCATTACCCTGAGTAGGAATCAAACTATCGGGCTTAGTTACACGCTTGTGCTACTGCGCTACCAGAACGGTCTCTTTTTCATTTTTTAAGAATTTTTAAGAAAATTTTATAATATCTATGTGCCAATCATTTAATGGTCATCAGAAAGTGTCAAGTTCGATTCTAACGAGCACAGTTTTCACAATAACATCGAAAAACCTTCGACAAGTGTTGAATTATTCAAGAATAATTGAAAGTGAAGTGATAGTGAAACAAATTGGGGGCGATAGCGGGCCGTGACGGTTTGCGAATTATAATATGATACAAAATTTATACTCTTACGTTGGAAAAATAGAAATATTTTATTTTATTTTATTTGAAATAAAAAATATAATCTATTAATCCTTAGAGATAGATATATTCATGTCGAAATGTCAATTTGTATACTATAAAAATTCAATTCTACGTGATTTATTGACAAATTATGATTTAACTCCTTCTTAAATCATAAATTTTTAATATTCTCGGTTTCAATCTATTATAGATACTTATAAACCTTCTGCTTTGCCTTTTTGTATCGGTCTACCTATCTATAGTGAAAACCGCATCTGATTCCAATATATAGTATATGAGCGCATCTCAGTGTGAAGCAACTTTGTCTTATACTATGTAAAGAAGGCGATGATCCTTCAGCAGATTTATTTTCTAAAGGGTCTACGGTATTTCAAACTTTAGATCAATATAGGTAAAATTTTATTAATATTATCAATAATAAGATTAAGATAATTACAATTTCATTTCTTGTATCTTAATTCCAAAAAAAATATATGTTATTTATTTTTTTAAACTTGACACATCTCTTGTGTTACTTTTAATACTATTTTATTTGTCTTCAAAATATTAATTTAATTAATTTATTTATATACTTAATATAACAAAATGAGTAATTTTCTTTCACACAATTTGAGTAAGATAAAAATGAAGAACCTTAGGTTAGAAGTACCTATAAATTTACATTTTTCGGATTTGTCCCTTTATTAGTATTGTAAGTTCTTCCACGGGGAGTAGGTATCCTATAGGTTTTGATTACACGGACAATTACGTACAATTTGACTTAAAAACTTGATTTTTTCTGACTTCAAGAGACGTAGACCCGAAACTAGAACCCCAACTAGAAATAATTGATATCAATTTCAGCTTGATATCTCAATGCAATCTCGAATGGCCTTAAGAGACAGACAGACGAACAAAAAGGTGATGTATTTTTTTCCTTTTGACGTATGAAACCCTAATAACACATGTAACAAAATAATACCATTAACGAGACGACAGCCTGGGAGTCAGGGTAGGTGTTTGTTGAATTTTAAGTATGTGGGAAGCTTGAAAATCTCATTCAATTTACATTAATATTATGGTGTATAATATATTTAGATATTTCATCAAATTATGTTTACAACTGCGTCTATCCATCTATCTACTAAGTAATTCTAGCTACTAATGAAAACGTATAGTGTTCACACTATACGTGTTAAACAGGAACTCATTACAGTTATTGATGATTTTTAGCTTTACGCTATATCCCACAGAGGAGGGTAGGCCGAGGGAACCTGGGAACGTTATTATTTTTTTTTAAATAAGACACTTCCGGGCTATATTACCAGTACATATTATGTTCATATGACACAATATCAGTCTGAAGAATATTTTAAGCGTTTTGATATATTATTTTTTTAGGAAAATGTAACTAAATTAATATATAATAAAATGATTCATAACAATTGTTATATATATTATAGACGACATATTTCCAAAAATAATATATATCTACTATAAATATAATCTCAAAGCAAAATACACTGTGCCTTAGTAAAAGTTGATGAAATGAACTCGAGCCTTTCATAATTTCAGTATGAATCGAACGTGAACTACTAAAGAGAGTCCCTTTTGGTTCCATACATTTGAGTACAATGACAGGTAATTGGCGTATCGGCCACATCGGGCCATATCAATGGACGGGTATAATTGCGTTTTGAATACACCAAAATGAAACAGCGAGCGTAAGCTCGTTGTAACAATACAAATTGTTCTTTACCTACATATATAAATTTTAAAATATTTTTTAGTAAAACATAAAAAAGGCAGAGGGAACCTAGTGCTAAGTTCCCGTTCTTCACTTTCCGTCAAATTCTTCGAGACATTGCGTGCTGAGTGGCGGAACTCAGATTCGCGCTTTGTTTCGACACCAGAGCGAAGAAATGAAAATATACATTTAAATAAATATTTCATTTCCTCGAATGAAGATCGAACCCACGATCAGTTACGTTTACAGTCACACTTTGTGCGCATGCGCCCCGACTGGCCTCATGTATGGCCTTATATTATATTTACCATAGACCCGAATATGTCATACTAATTTCAGCTTAAATACCTCCACGCGACCTCGTTATAAACGGCTTGACAGAACAAAGTAATCGTATAAGGGATTTTATCTCACGAGATATGGAACCCTAAAAATGAGAACAAAATTGCATATTCTGGTTCATATTTTACATAACAATCAATAAAAAAATAAAAGTGATCTCTATTCGCGTCGGTTGTCAATCCATCTTTATTTGGACAACGTGTGTACGCTAATTCTATTATCTTTTTAATCACACCTAGATTTTACTGGCTAGTCGTTGGCAATCTGATCTGGGTTACACTTGTAATTTAGTGTAGAATACTTTTTCCTCTTTATAAGACCTATGAAATTATTATATTTTAAAAGGGAATGTTTTGAATTAATATCGCAATATAAAACTATTGCGAAATATATGCCGGTTCAGTTCAGATTTTTAAATAATTAATTTATCAATAACCTACCACATTACAAGCCGATATGGTAGTTCAATCAAATTCCGTTGAATAGTTTTTATGTTTCAAGTTTAAACGTAAGCAACAGACAGACAGAATAAATTATACTTTTTACTTCAATAATGACACGGAGAAGAATTTTTTTAGATAATATTTAATGTACAAAACCCTCAGCCTTTTAAGTTTATTACATTTTTAGAAGTATTACCAATGTATCTAATGAAAAAAGCGAAGTAAATGAAACTCTAAATTTTTAGGCACTTTGAATTTGAAACTCAAGAACATTTAAAATATATATAACTAGCGGACGCGCGCAGCTTCGCTTGCGTAATTAGGGGTGAATTCTAATAAACCACGAAAGATTTAAAGATTATTCCATACAAACTTTCAACCCCTTATTTGCACCCTTAGGGGAAGAATTCTAGAAAACCATGAAACACATGTTCAATAAAATAGTTTTAAGAGTCTAAATTTCTAATTTCATAAAAATCGGTGGTGGTTTAAGAATTTCTCCATACAAACTTTCAACCCCTTATTTGCACCCATAGGGGAAGAATTCTAGAAAACCATGAAACATGTGTTCAATTAAATATTTTAAGAGCCTGCATTCAAATTTTATAAAAATTGGTGCCGATTTAAAAAAAAATATACAAACTTTCAACCCCTTATTTGCACCCCTAGGGGGAGAATTCTAGAAAACGATGAAACATGTATTCAATTAAATACTTTTCAAAATCTAAATTTCAAATTTTATAAGAATTGGTGCCGATTTAAAGATTTTTCCATACAAACTTTCAACCCCTTATTTGCACCCTTAGGGGGTGAATTCTAGAAAACCATAAAACATGTGTTCAATTAAATATTTTTAAGAGTCTAAATTAAAAATTGTATAATAATCGGTGGCGTTTTAAAGATTTTTCCATACAAACTTTCAACCCCTTATTTGCACCCTTAAGGAAAGAATTCTAGAAAACCATGAAACATGTGTTCAATTAAATACTTTTAAGAGTCAGAATTTCAAATTTTATAAAAATTGGTGCCGTTTTAAAAAAATTCTATGCAAACTTTTAACCCCTTATTTGCACCCTTAGGGGGAGAATTCTAGAAAACGATGAAATACGTATTCAATTAAATACTTTTAAAAATCGAAATTTCAAATTTTATAAAAATCGGTGCCGATTTAATTTTTTTTCCATACAATCTTACAACCCCTATTTCACCCCTTTAGGGTTAATATTTTGCAAAATCTTTTCTTAGTGGATGTCCAGATTACGAAAGTAAACATCTGTCCAAATTCCACGTTTCTACCTTCAGCAGTTACGGCTGTGCGTGCGTCTTACCTCAGTCAGTGAGGACAAGTCCTTTTATATATATAGATATATCACTACGCCTCTCCTCGTATAAAGGTTAAAAGGAAAGTTTGATGCGTCAACTCCGCTGTCACCGCAACAACAAAATCATTCACATGCCGAACGATAAATCGTCCTTTGTATTCTATTATATATTTACTTAAATGGGTATAGAGTTACGTGCGTACTACAAGTGCCTCTTTATATTTCTTGCAAGAGCGAAGTTCGTCTTGAATTCCTAAGGAACGAATTCCTTTGTAAACCAACGAGAAACCAACTAATAAATCATTTGTCAGTCTACCACGCGTTACAATGTAAGGCTTTTTTCAGACATTTACATGAGAAATTCGTATAATTTTACAAATGTATTGTTCGTATATTAAAGTAGCCGCATATTTATTAGATACCTTATACAAGTCCAACTATTTCACTTAATATAGCGGTGTATTTTATTTCGCTCTTATATTTTACAAATTACTTAAACTTTGGAATTTGATAAATGTACTTGCGGCTGAAGTTATTTTTAATATACGAGTATATTACTGGCGTAGCGGAGTGTATCGTAATTTTAGGAGATTCGATTGATGATTACGTCTCAATTATTTTTATTTCTATACTACTATAAAACTGTTTTTTGTAGCCAACATATATTATCTTTACAGATAGTTTTTTATGTATACCCTGCTGAAAGTTCAAAAGAAGTTCATTTCAAATATTTCTTCTCTTTTGCATTTTGGAGCAAAATCTTTTCACACCTTCCCCAACACGTTTCCCCAGCTTGTATCAGTACAAAATCTATACAAAAGGATATCTGTGGTCCTCCTCTTACCTCTTTTGTTTTGTTCATTTCCATCAATCAGGAAATTCTCTCGGATTTCTCTTTTGTTACGAAAAAATATTAAAATACATATTATTCATGAGTACTCACGTATGTATTTCATATGTATAATATAACAGCATACACAAAAAAGCTGAGCCTGTTACATTCTTAAAAATTACTCCTATTTTCACTCACGTCTACAACTCTATGAAAGTCGTCGTTTTGAATTCTTCAGCTAAGCTCCGCTTATTTTGTAAGACGATTCCGAAGTATATTATTTTGTTTATATAGTGTACTCAATTTTCGTTTAAGTTAAAATATTAATAACTGAAGGAAATTTACTATGTTTAATTGAAAATATTAGGGTGTAAAAGAGGCCAGTCATGCCGGAGCGGCTTAAAGTGTAACTGTAAATGCGATTGGTTGTAAGTTCGATAACCGATCGAGGAAATTAAATATTTATTTAAATTTATATTTTCATTACTTCACTCTGGTTTCAAGGAAAGTGCGGCGTTAAATTATGCCACTCAACA
>HE671609.1:206648-241560 GCA_000313835.2 Heliconius melpomene melpomene | reverse complement strand
AAAAACTTTTTTAAATTGATAGTCAGAAGTGAGATTCCTCATCGTTGCATTTCTTTTCAACCAATCTCAAAAAAGAGGATGTTCTCATTTTCAACCAACTTCAAAAAAGGGAGATTCCGAATTCACCCGAATACTTTTTATGTTTGTTCTTGTCAATATACCAAAATGTAACTTTGCACAAAAATAATAGCTAATTAAATGAAGTTTTACATAGAACAATCACAACCACTCGTTGACAACTACTACCACCACCATCGCCACTCGTTCAAGAAGCATCATTTTAAGATCTACCCATCACTAAAAATCGTAAAATAAATTATTTTTTAACAAAAATAAAAACCGACTTCTAACAACGAACTAAAAAGTGAAAAATAATTATATAAAGATTTTATAATTTTGAAGTCGGTGTCAAACTAATGCTACAACACCTTTAATATCTAATTACTAAGCCTGTTTGTTTTACTTGGCACCGACTTGAAAATTATAAAATCTTTGTAAAATTATTTTTCACTTTTTAGTTCGTTGTTAGAAGTCGGTTTTTCTTTTTGTTAAAAATTAATTTATTGTATTATTAAAGGTAAAACGTTAAATTGGGGGGTATTCTTTTTGATTTGAGGATATTTTTTGATTTGGTTATTTTTGCACAGTTTCCCGTGTATCAGGGTAGGCAGAGGAAACTGTTCGCTTCCCCCACTGTTCCCCACTACCCACCATTTTAGAGACATCGCGTAAGTCAACGCAACGCTTTGTCTTGCTACTGGAAAGAAACGAAAGTAAAAAGCATTTTTTAGACTCATATATTAAACCGGTAAAAAAAAACAAAAAATTGAAAAAAAATAACTTTTTAAGGATTTTTTCACGATAAACGGGTATGAAAATAGACTAAAAAATATTTGCAGTCCCCGATGGACTCTACGGAATGGTGCCAAAAAGAAAGACCTCAAGATTGGACCAGTAGAATTAGAACCCACACCTTACATAAATCACAATTACCTATTTTCCATTTAAAATCACGATAATGTCAAACGGCAAACACGTATATGATATAACATAATGGCTCAATTATATCTGTATAATTGCAGTTCCGTATCAATTAGCAATAGATTATAATATTCTAGATTCCGAGCGCGTCGGAAGCAATATCGCGTAATATGTTCATTATAATATTGCATTAAATACTTAGATTACACTATTATGGTGTATTAGGTATATATCTAACAGTAAGTAAGTGGTTGTGTGTTCGATTCTCGCTCGGTGAAGTTTTTATTTTTGTATTAGTTTTGTTTTCCCAGTCTGATAGGAGAAAGATAAATCGCATCCTAAAGTTGGATATAAATTTATACTTAATTTTATAAAGTTTAAGAGTTTGTTTGGTTGAACGCGCTAACCTAGTGAACTAGTTGTTCAAATTCAATAATATTTTCTTTCATATAGTCCATTTAATTATGAACAAAATTATCTTTTACGTCAGTCAATTTTAACAAATTTAAAGTAAACCCCATTATTGCGTAAATATTCTAGAGCGTAATACAAGAAAGAAACCAATACGGCCTACATTAGAAACATGGCTTTACATGTATTTTAGGTTTTTACATTTTTCAGATATAATAATACTATTTTAATGTGACATTTTGTTTATTTAGACCGTAGAAATTTATTTATTCGGTGATCTATTAATTCAATTTAACATCAGGCGTACAGCGATGATTTGATTTTTAATTTAATCATTGAAAAAAATATTTTAATTAAAATAATATTTTTGGTTCATTGTGCTAATTAAAAGGAAAATAATTGGAAGCTATGTAAATAAAAAAAATACCTTTTGAAGTCCGATTAAAACTGCATCGATAATTGTAATTACGTACTTTAAAATAAAATCGATAGTTTACTAAACTTCGATATACTGTAACACACTTTTGTACTGACTTTCTGTAAAAAACGCCAAATACCGACTGGCACGGTTACTGAAGGAACTGAACAAAAAAGTAAAAGTAAATCAATATAATGATAGCTGTTCCGTTAGCATGTTCGTGCAACAAGAAATAGACGGCTTTTTTATGTTTGCTTTGAAATACATCTCAATTATTTATAATTTTTTTTACTTTTTAGGGTTCTGTACCACAAAAGGTAAAAATGGATGGATTATAGGATCACTTTATTGTCTGTCTATCTATCTCGCGTGAGGGTAAGCTGAAATTAGTAATGAATATTCATCTTCTAAAAAATCGAGGAAGTCAAAAGATCCTCGTAGGATTTACGCATCGATTTTGCTGCATTCTGTATGAGGTACGCCGTGTAATCAAAACCTTTAGAAGAACTTAAAATTCAAATAAAGTTAAAAATTCCGAAAATGAAAATTAATAGATATTTCATAAATATTCTCAAGCTGTTTAACTTTCCTATCTTTAAATTAACAACTTAAAAATCCTCATCTTCATATAAACATCCTCATCTTCATCAAATCTGACACTAACCTACATCCACCCCACACCACCTCGACAATACATTTTAGACCAATAGATATGAAATTAGCTAGAATCAATTAGGCAACAATTAATCACGGGCGCATCCGTTGCACATTCATCATAGCAATGTCGATCAATCTTATACGCGATTCGGCCGTTTGCTGACCGACATGCTTCGTTAACTTACTTTAGATATCCATTTGGATGGCGTTATGTGTAAATCAAAGTATATGGGACTAGTTATGAGGTCATTTATACAAATTATATTGGTAATTAATATATTATAGGTTAGGTTTTAGCTGCGGCTTCGCCCGCTTGGTCAAGAGGAAGTAACTAAGAGTGTTGTATGACGCGTAACTCTGACCGTAGGTACAGTAGGTTACATCGAATCGATTATGAAATTATGAAATTACCCAAATCAATAATATTATTACAATTCGAACCAGTAGGTCTTGAGATTTGTCTGTACAACCAAACAAACTCATAATTTTAGTATGTATAGAAATTATAATAATCATTAGGTCTTATATTCCCCCTGCATGCTTCGATAGAGACAACGCTTGAGGTTTTTGTACATCAATTTCGTTAAATAAATTTTCCAAATTTTCCTCTTAATATAATTCGAATTTTCACAGTAACATAATAATTAAAGTAAATCAAACCAAACGTATATCCATTGCTGGTACCGATTACAAAACAATAAGGCATTACAAACACATATTAAAGAATAAAAGTTAAATCATCCAAATGTATCTTTTATTTATGCATTGCGATGGAAATATAATGCTGATGGAAGACATTGAGGAAAAAACCTGTACATCATAACATTTTCCCTAAACATTTCATTTAAATTCGCTGAGCTTACAATATCTTGAACTTCTTTTGTAAATAATACGAATAAGAATAAGGATTTAGATGCCAAATAAGGATTGATTAGAAAACTTATTCGTCTTAGAGAAAAGAGCTTTAAAATTAATTAATATTTGTTTGTTATGCTATTATAAAATATATATTTTCTTGTAAATTATGTTTTGGTATTTAGCATCACAGCGTATGCCGAATCCATCAGGGTAGGCAGAGAGAACCTAGTGTTAAAACACTCCGTTTCTAATATTGAATAAAATGTATCGAATTTCCGATAAATCTTATCTTTAATAGGTGTACTTTTTGTCTGTAAATACAAAATATAGTCCCGATAGATACGAGTTTGTATATTTAATTTAAAAAACCTAGCACCTCGTTGAAACTACATGAACTATCAACCTAATATAATAGTAATAAGCAATTGACCTATTTCCGTGGTCAATCTAACCAAAACCGGCCATGTAGAAATTACGATAACAACTAGAAATATATTTATATAGAATACAATACACAAATGGGTAAATATGGAACATAAATATACGTTCATACGCGATAGTGAGTATTATTATCGCCCAAATCATAAAATAAGAGGAAGGACCTAGTGGTATATCACTCTGTTATTCACTTATTTTAGCTTCACGCTCTATTCTGCACAGAGTAAGCAGAGGGAACCTAAAAAACTAGTATTAAAACAAATTGGTCCCCACTAAGACATTTCTCTTTAATGCATTGCACGTTAAGTAACAGAACCCAACGCCGTGCTTTGTCTAGTTGCCAAAGCGAAAAATTAAAATATTAATTGTTCCCCCAAATAGGAATAGAACCCTCAACCATCCCGATAACAGTCGCACTCTTGTGCCTCTTTGCCACGACGGCCTTTTAACTACTAAGCTGAATAATTCAAGAGAAAGGTTTACATAATTAGAACATGTACATTATATTATTTTACTCCAAGGGGGTGAAGCCGCAAGAGGAACCTTAATATTATATGAAGATATACCAAATTAAATAAAGCAGAAGGACGACACAAGAAAGAAAAGAAGAAGAGGAGAAGGAAAAGACATGACAGAAGAAAAAAAACACTTTATACCTCCTATATTCATTCTTTTTTGATTAAAATTATCTAACATCTTGAAACATATCTCATCTGAAATATAATAGGCTAGATTAATATAACCTAAAATGGAGTATTATGTAGATTAGTTGGGGCATAAATCCTCCTTTCATTCCAAGCGGCCATTAATTATAATTCCGATCTCTGGCTATACCATAATTTATGCACTAATTGATTTCTGTACTCAATTTCATTTTCGGGTAAGCCGAAATGATCTGATGCGGATCGATTTGGATGACGAATTTGGTGTTAGGTTCATAGGTGCATAGTGGATAAGTTTAATTCTTTTGCATTTTGAATACTTGAGGTTAGTTCAGGAGCTAAGTTAGGATCTTTTGAATATAACAATAAATGTTTACTTTTTTGGCATGAAAACAAAAAGAAATATAAAAATGTGATACCATCATAGCAATTATAAGTGTTTCCATTATAAATAAGTAAGTTGAGGGCAATCGTGTCACCGAGGCGCAAGCGTGCGGTTGACAACTAAACAAGTTATAGGTTCGATTTCTACACGAGGTGATGAAAAATTAAATATTATCATTTCCTCGCTCTGATAACGAAGCAAAGCGCAGCGTTGACCTCTGTTCCACTCAACACGCATTCCCTCCAGAATTCAGCGGAAAGTGAGCAAACGTCTTAAGTTTCAACACTATAAGATACATCATGAAGCTAAAATAAATACAGGTTCAAACTTGTACTTCGTTATTATGCCACTCAGCATACAATGTTTCGAAAATCACCAAACCAAATAATTAATCATTCCGCTTTTCCTATACCACCTACCACAAATAACAAAAAGAAAAAGAAAAAGATTATAAAGTTACATTAATAAAAGTACAACCCAAAAGTTCCAACCATTCTTGACCTATTAACTTTCCACAAAACTCATCAAACATCCAAACTTACAGCCCTAATGAATAAGGCTATTAATTTCAAAAAGTTTGTTATCATGTAAAGTAGAATTACGTTTCGCTCATAAATCAAGAACATAAATATTAATGTTGCCATCTCAAATGGCTTGCTGTTAACATATACCATTCCCGTCATGTAGGCACCCTAACGTGACTTTTGTGCTAAAAATTCGTTTTAGCTAAAATAATTTTAAAATCCAAGGTGGGTTACATTCGGAATCTGTGAAAGCGTTTTGGAATATATTAGGACTTTGATATTGTATTTAATTTTTTAAGTAGGAATTTATTTTTTTTGTATAAAAATATAAAGAAATGTAGGTAGGTGCCTTGTGATCTGATTAGGTTCGGAGTTCTTAAGAGCAATGAAAAAGGCAATTCAAAAAGAAGTTCTACGAATCCAGCTATTTTTCTTAGTAAGCCAAGGAGTTGTCATTTTTCTTGTAAAAATCACATTTAAAAATATAAAATAATGTTATTATCGAGATATTGTATTGCTGGTATAAATATGACATCAACCAAAATATCATTAAAAATAATTTCCAAAGATTTCCCGACCATTAAACATGAAACAAAAGGAAAAAATAACTGAAAACCATTTTAAAATAAATCGTCTAACCTATCAATTGTCTACCAAATTTGGGTGGTCTAGTTTCTCGCGTCCAATTCGTTTATACGAGCGAGTAAACAACAAGTTGTACGTAAGTATGGAGATAGGTAAAGTTTTATCCAGCTTATCTTACACTTGGCACTTGGCCGAGAGTTTCTGGTCAACACCGCATACCATTCAATCCACATATTTGGAGTATTTAAATTTTAAAATATGCTTGTAAAAGGAAAAATATTTTTTTTATGTTGTTTATCAATTAATTCTTGTTTTAGCTATAACCTGCATATAGTAAAGTAGGCCGAAGGATCCTGGGAACCTAGTATTAGAACGCCACGGTGCCATTGAGACCTTATATTTTTAAAAAAGTAAACGAAACAGATTAACAATAAGCTTCTTTACACCTAAAAAAACATAAAGAATATACCCTCATTTCAAATAACATTATCTAATACCTGACATCATACAAAAAGTCGAGCGGTAAATATGACTAAAACGTAAGACCATTTATTTCATACAGTTCTCACGAAAAAACCTTGTTTTGCTCTTTCGGATATTTAATTTAAGGGAAAAGAGGATTTGATGGCGTTATATGATTTAATTTGCGTTCTCCTTGAAACTTATAGCTGTATTTTTTGTATATGTAAATAAATGTGCCTACATAGAAAAAAATCGAGTTAAGCCGATGTGGCGTAGTACATGGGTGTGATTGTAACGTGACGGTTATGGGTTCTACCCCCACTCGGAGGAATGAATTAATAAACAATATTAATATTTTCATTTCTTCTCTCTGCCATTTATTTTTTGGCAAAAGAACTATTGGGCTATAAGTGCAATTTTTTTTTCCCTAAAATTTAGGTACAAATATTACGTAATATGACATTTTTTCTCTAATATAAGGACTTAACACAATTTTTTACGGCTTCATTCATGTCGTTTATAAAAAAATTGTATTAGAAACATTTTCTTTTTATGACGCACTAGTTTGGTAAGGCTTCTTATTACATTAGGTTATGATGAAAATTTATATAATGATAAAACAAAAAAAATATTTTAATATATTTTTCCTAAATACTAGCCGGTTAGACAGTGAGTATAAAGTACAAAGATTCTTCCTAGTTTTTATTAATTTCACGCTATATTCCAAATGTAGGAGGGTAAGCAGAAAAAACCTATTGTAAGGTAAGATAAGGTAAGGTAAACCTATTTTATTTATAAAATATTATTACCTATTATTTTTTAAAAAACGAAAAACGAAACGAACGAAACGATAAACTTAGACCTGTTTAAAATTCTAACACGGTACTATTGTATCATTCATAATATAGACAAATACAATTACATGTTAGTACAAAAAACCAACGCCAAGGCCAACCAGGTGAGATGAGCTCAGTTTGTCGTATAACCCTATATTATGTGTTCGTGTAACATGTTAAAATACGTTTTTATATTTACATTTTCAATTTTAACATGCGACGCAAATCAAATATTGTCAAATTTATTAATACAGAATCCTATAGTGCAATCTACAACGTGGGCCTCAAGCGAGATACTTGTCAACACTGTAGATGCTATCACAAAGTTACCTATAGCAGTAGCAGATTTCTTGGGAATCGCCTACACCTCTCCTGTGATTAAAAGTAATAGAAACCTCATAGACTATTCTGATAGATTCGTAAGTGATTATCGGTCCAATGAAAATAGTGAAGATGCTTCTTTAAGTATTGAAGAGTTGGCGTCTAAATATGGGTATCACATGGAGACGCATACAGTCAAAACTGACGACGGTTACATTCTTGCAGTGCATAGGATACCTAATGATGGGCCAGTAGTGTTTTTAATGCATGGTGTTCTCGGCAGTTCTGATGATTTCGTCATAGCTGGACTGGATAGTGGACTTGCTTACCTTCTCTCAAATGAAGGCTACGACATATGGATGGGAAATGCCCGCGGAAATAAACATTCGCGACGTCATATCCAATTTGAGCCATCAGAATCGACTTTTTGGGACTTTTCATGGCATGAAATCGGATATTACGACCTGCCAGCTATGATTGACTATGCCCTCCATACTAGTAACTCTAGCACTCTAAAATATATTGGCCACTCTCAAGGAACGACAACTTTCTTTATAATGGCATCGGAGAGAGAAGAATATAATGAAAAAATAGCTATTATGGTAGCTTTATCTCCAATAGCGTTCATGGGAAAAGTTAGGTCACCGGTCGCTCGACTAATGGCACCAGGAGTATCTGTTCTCCATGGAGTATTTTCATCTATGGGTTTGTACGAGTTTTTGCCTGATAATGGATTGATGAGGATATTTAAAGACATGGTATGTGGTACTGGGACGATGGCTGAAATAATGTGTAACAATTTCTTATTTCTTTTTGCCGGCTTTGACTTGGCTCAGCTGAACGTAACGAATCTGCCAGTTTTATTTGGTCACATTCCCTCTGGAGCATCTACAAAGCAATTCGTGCATTACGGTCAAAACATTGTATCAAAAGACTTCAGAAAATATAATTACGGTAGAATACGGAACCTGCAAAAGTATGGGACAACTTTGCCACCAAAGTATTCACTACATCGTGTAAGCGCACCCGTGTCATTGTTCTATAGCGATGCCGACTGGCTGGCGCATCCGGATGACGTCGACGATCTGTACAACGAACTACCCAATGCTATAGACATATATAAGGTTCCTTATGAAAATTTCAACCATTTGGATTTCTTATTTGCAAAGGATTTCCAAATTCTCATTTATAAAAGATTACGAAAATTGTTGTCATTATTTTGATAGTTCTCTAAGAAATCATTAGCAATGCCGCTAGTTATAAAACAAACAAATAAGCGTTATATGTTTATTGTATTTGTATTTCTATTATACTTATGAGTACATATTGTATGTACCTTTAACAATTTTGTTGTTTTATTTAGTATACCAACATACGAATATGTACATGGATACATATAGGTTAATTTTCTTTCTTTTTTTTTAACTTCACGCTGTAGAGGAGAATACTCCTCCATTTTCCGCCAAACTGCGTGTTGATTGGCGAAGTTCCGAGCTCAATGCTGCGCTGGGATTCCACACCAGAGTGCAGAATAAAATATTTTATTTCCTCGAGGTGGAATCGAACCTATAACCTATGGCGTTTAAAGTGTCGCTTGTGCCCCTGTCCCAGAACTGGCCTCACCTAATTAATAAAAAACACACTAATTGTAGAACTTACCTTAGTAAAATTCGAACCCATTATCATCATAATTGCCAACAACTACACCAAAAGGTAGACAAATGGCCATATTTACAAAAGCTATTAACGTAAAAGAGGTTATTTGTAATGCGCTTGAAATGACCGTGTTAAATAACAACGTTACAATATAATAGCTGTTACGCGACTACTGCGCTCATGCCTAATGTGACCAAACATCCCGTTTTGAACGAGACCGATCTGTTTTAGGTTTGTGTATCCCGGTGTACCCGAAGACGACACCGACAAAAATTTGAAAAAAAACTCTAATATTACCCTTTTCGGTTCGATTTTGTCGATCCACTACAAAAAACGAGAGCAGACATGTTTTTTGCCAACCATACCGTAAAACATATAAAAGCTAAAAACATGACACGTACAAAAAATTATAGTGAAACTAAAAAAGTAAAAGTAAACTGTCGTATTCTACATGAAATACTTAATTAAAATTAAAATATCCCGTTTGAGCCCAAAAAAAGAATGGTCACCTTACACATACATCACTTAGTTTTAAAATGAACAGAACCGCAAAATGTCTGTATATTAAAGTTTAGATGATGTGTATAGTATACGGTGTTTATGTCTGTTTGTTAGTGAGTGTATTTACTTGATCGGTATTTTGACATTTTCAGTGTCATTTCACCGCCGAATTCTTGAGATATTGCTTGTTGAATGGCGTAAGATAACGCCGCCTTTTGCCTCATTTCTAGTGCGAGAAAATGAAAATATTAAATATATCATTATCCTGCGTGGGAACCGAATCCACAACCGTTATTTCAACGTGGCTTCAAATTGTAATATTACAAATATACTACACATACCTCGTTTTAAAATTATAGTTGGGGCATATGTTCAAATCATCGATTGGTACAATATTGTAGATATTTTTTTACATATGTAAATATTAAACTAATATTAATTGGTAAGAGTGTGATGGTTTGTATACACAAATGCTCAAGGTTCGATTCCCACACACACAAAACACACATACATATAGCTATATTTCATTAAATAAAACACGGCGTTAAATTACGAATTCCAATATTCCATACCTAAAATATCAATTGGGCGAATATTATATACAAATGGACACGTCCCAATAACGATATAATGGCAATTAATAATTATGGTTAATTATAACACTAAAAGGACATCACGAACACTGTTTCGAACATCGATTACCTGGCTGGTGATAGATCGCGGTCGGGACTACGCTAATGTTTCATTAACAGTTAATGCTCCTATAACTCAATTTGCATACATTAATCGCTTATTAGGTATTATCGCTTATCGTTGTAAATTGAAAAAATATATTTGTGTATCCTTACTTTACTTTATTATCGTATCTTTACCGGGGTTGTCAGAGTGAACGGAAACGCTACGCTCTCTGCAAACCTCTTTCACCTCGTCTACAGTTATCGACATCTTCATACATGCCCTCTGGAGGGTCGACGTGCTTTTTACGTGACCTTCCTTCGGTATCTTTGATACTGTGTTTTCGAAGGTCAACCGAGGTCTCCCTCTACCTCTCTCACCGCTCACTTTTCCTTCATAAATCTTTTTTGTCATTCTTTCATCACTCATTCGTTCCAATAAAACCACGGTAGTTAAGTTATGTTTCAAAGTAGCTAAGTGCGGCCAGTAGTGGCGCAGCAGCACAAGCGTGCTACTGTAAGGGCAACAGGTTGTGAGTTCAATCCTTACTCGAGGAAATGAAATATTTAATATTTTTATTTCTTCGCTCTGGTATAGCAAATATGGCAATGTGTGTCGTTGATTCCGCCACACACAATGCCTACAAAATTCAGCAGAAAGTAGAGATCGGAGTGTTTTAACACTAAGTTCCTTTTGCATACCATGCGACATGCGGGATAAAGCGTGAAGCTGAAAAAAAAGTCAAAGTAAAAATAAAACTAGAAACAAAATAATAACTAAAAATCTTCCCGTCACTATACAGTGTGATATAGTAGATAAAGATCACAGATCAATTTAAAGAAAGCAAGATTGGTTAGCAGTATGTGATCAGAAAACTACAGGCGTTAGACGGAGGCAATTCAGACGATTTCGTTTTATGCTACCCCCGTGTATAAGACCGCTTGTAGAGTGACCAATATCATAATATTTGTTCAAAAAATTCAATTTTGATGTTCGAACTTTTTGATACGAAATATAAATATTTACCGAGACCTGGGTAACGGAGTTTCTGAACACTAGGTTCTCTCTGTAAATCTTACTCTATGCGGAATACAGCGTTAAGCTAAAAAGCTTCATGAATTTTGAATTTTTAATATTATTTAAAATTATAATATTCATTTCAAAAGATTTGATTCACGCTTCATAGGAACTTTCTTCTATATACCACCCAACTGTGGAATAGCCTACCTGCGGCAGTGTTTCTAGGTCAATGCGTCATAGGTCCCTTCAAAAAGCGCGTCTATCTCCATATCAAAGGCCGTCAACGCACCTACCTATACCTCTGGAGTTACTCGTGATTGTGGGCGGCAGTGATCAATTAGCATATGAGTACAGAGTTTCTTTTTAAGGTCTTGGATTCAATTTCTGTGTAATGTAAATAAAACAAAAGAAAATAAAATAAATTAATATTTAAAAATACATAAGTACAAATATGGTTAAAAAAATATCCGGTATTTGCAAAAAATATGGAATCCCAATAATCGATGACTGGTAAGTCGACTACTGCACTAAAAGACCCTAATAAATATTTATGTAAGAACATTCGCGATGTTAAAGCTGATATTTCATGAAAATACTTCGTAAATATACAAATATTGACGATTTTTAGGACATATGTATCTTGTTGTCTTAGTGACTTATCGAATTTGAATTCTAAGTTCGATCACTATTCAAGAAAAAACTACATTGTTAGAAATCGGAAGCAGTTTTTAAAAACAAGATAAAAACAAATATCATTAATATATTTCTAAATTATTCGGAAAGATTCTACGTAATTGCAATAAGTCCTTACAAGTAACTTCCCCTGATTAGTACTCCCTAATACACAACCAACCCTAAAACTACATAGATTTTAATAGAACTGCTTAAAAAAATATTTTTTTATAATCCAAAAGTAAATAAGATCAAAGATTACTTAATTATTTTAACAAAACCAACACAGACCACCAACTAGCAAACAGGATAACAAATTTGCATATTAACAAATGCTCACTTCACCCAATTTTCATGCAATAACAATACTAAACTCCCCATAGCCAATTACTAAGGCAATCAAGGGTAGTATTAGTACAAAATGCTTGCTTGTTAGTTTGGCAAGTGTCCAAACGCATAATTGCTTCTATATCTTATCGTGCTGTAAACTAAGAATGGAATATATGATGATATTACACTTTCAGTGTTAAATAGTTTTAAAATTAAATGTTATTTTAAGGTTATTTGGCTAATTTACTATAATTAGTAGTCGAGTAATCTACTGATGGACTATGGTCCAACAAAAGCAAAGTATTAGATTAAAATGTAATGGTACATACTAAATAATAAAAAAAAAAACTAAAAACTAATAGTGATTTTATTACTTATCGATCTAGAATAAAAATTTAAGAATTTTGCTCGAACAAGACTGAAATTAACTTCACTATGCCCAAGGTAATAAATATAATGTAACAAAACAAAATAATTTAGACTTTTTCCCATTGAAATATTCGGGTCTGACATTTAGGCTAGCATTGTCCCGATTCCCACCGAATGTGATCGTCTTGAAATTTGGCACACGAAATTCTAACATAGAAGAACTAGGCTATTTCTACCCTCGAACACGTAAATTGAATATTTTAAAAACCTTGTAATAGTATCATTGAAATAATAAATGTTACTATTGATGATTAATTAAAAAAAATGTTATTCACTTTACGTATATAGTAGGATAGGAAGAACGGTGTTATACTCCGTTCCTAATTTTCGCCCAATTTTCGAGACATTGTACATTCAGTGGTGTATTCTTTGTTACCAGAGAGGGGAAATAAAAATAATTCATTGTATTGAGAATCGAACCCTTCGTTTTCACAGACAGACGCTATGTCACCGCTTTATATATATATAGTCTCAAGTATTTTAAAAAAATATTTTTCAAAAAGTAATTTAACAATCTAGTCGAAAATTCTTAAAAGGAATCCTCAGTGTACACTGATATAAGCAGTATATTTCACCAATGTAGG
Organism: Heliconius melpomene melpomene; assembly: GCA_000313835.2. NCBI lineage: Eukaryota > Metazoa > Arthropoda > Insecta > Lepidoptera > Nymphalidae > Heliconius > Heliconius melpomene. Next base: position 228,155 of record HE671609.1, on the reverse strand, counting down.
CCACGATGTCTTCAAAGACAAATTAGTTACTCACAAACGTGGAACTTAATTACGAAGACCCAACGACGACCCAACGACGTTATTCTTCATCTTATATCATAATGAATATTGCGATATAAATAAAATAAGTAATATACGTACATTGACGGTTTTGGGTTCGATTATTAAATCGGGTGAAGGGTGGGTCTCGCTCTGATATCTTTACCTATACTCGCAGATGAGTTCTGCCACTCAACAGTCTCTATTGTCTAGAACAGGGGTTCCCAACCTGTGCGCCGCGGCGCCCTAGTGCGCCATAGAAAGTAAAAAGGGGCGCCGTGAGTTGGTACCTAAATCTGAAATCGGAAATCTCTAAATCTTTGAGAAACTGTGCGGAGACTAAGCTTAATTGTTATTTTCTCATTTAAATAAATAAAACTCAATTTCATATTGTCGATGTTTTAATTTTTGATCCTATTTGGGTGTAGGTATCTATTTCTATCGACTGTTTTTTTAATAGCGAACTAGCTTGGGTAGGGCGCCGTCAAAAAATACTAAACTTGTAACTGCGCCGCGAGCTGAAAAAGGTTGGGAACCCCTGGTCTAGAAGGTTGGAATGTGCATGAGGAAAGGAGTGTCTTAACACTAGCTGCCCTGTATTCCTTGCCCTGGGGGAGGCCTATGTCCAGCAGTGAACCCGAATAGGCTTAATTATGTTTTTAAAAGACAAATATTAGGTTACTTACCATTTGAACCGACTAATTCATATATTTATATTCTAATACAATCAAGCACAGCCAGAATACACAACTAGTATACCCGTAAAAGATAAAAGTGCTGAAAAAGATCAAAACAACACGCCGCGCCGTACAACGTTAATTGCAAATTATTGTGCGGCACACCGCAGCACGCCCCGGTGTTGTCAAAAACTCGTCGAGGCATTACATTGGATGGTTTTATGTAATTATATAATTATTTGAATTATGTACGTATATCAAATTATTTAGGCAGAGGGAACCCTAGTGTTAAGACACTTCGTCTTCCGCGCCCCGCCCAATTTTCAAGACATTTGCGTGTTGAGTGGCGGCACTCAACGCCTTATTTAGGTGAATCCATTAATTATTTTTGAATTCCGTAGTGCAGTAGGATAGTGTCCGACTGTTAACGTGATGCTTGTAGATTCGATTTCCATTTGACGTAAATAATCGTTGTTATTAAATTATTTTTAGTTTTACCAGATCTTATAGGAGCGGTAAGATAAATCGCAACCGGTTCTGGGTACGATCCCCACTCGAGGAAATGAAATATTTATTTAAATTTATTTCTTATTTTTATTTCTTCGTTCTGGTACCAAGGCAAAACGTGGCGTTGAGTTCCACCACTCAACGCGCAATGCCTCCAGAATTCGGCGGAAAATAGCATACAGAGTTTCTTAATAGAAGGTTCCCTCTGCCTATCCTGCTATAAGCGGGATATAGCGTGAAGCTGATTTTAATTTTTCATAATAATATTTTTTTACATATACCTGTTATATATAAAAATTTTACATCTCATAATTTACTTAGTCACCTCATTAAAAGTCCTCTACATAATAAAGAAACTTCACAGTTTTTGCATAACTCGAGCCACACTTTTACACGCGGGTCGTGATGCGAGTTCGGACAACCTAATTAAAATATTACGCTAAAATATAGGAGAAGTTAATAACTTAACTTAATTATTGAGAAATATTTTAATATAAAACGTTATATACTATTATTTAACGAATATTCGCCAAAAAGGATATTCGAAAAACGCAGACTGGAAGAAAATAATTAAGCTACAAATCATTGTTATTGCGCGAATATTGTTCCTAAGGGTAGCGTGGGTTTGTGTGGACTTGCAAAATGATTCCTTGCTCTACGAAATATTATGTAATAACGCTCGTATGTAACATATTAGCGAAAAATGGTCTATATTTATATTTTTTATATATATTATATATATATTATATATATATAAGATTTTTTTTAAAGTTATAATTATTTCAGTTTTAATTAATTTACAAAGAACGTTGTATACCACATACAACAGGCACAGAAAGAACCTAGTGTTAAGACACTCTGCTCCCTACGCATTAATTTATATATTGTTTATATTAATTTTAGTACGTACAGTCTGGGTTTGACTTCCACTCGGATGTTTGAATTGTTTTCATTTCACTCTTGTAATAATACAAAAAAATGGAAAACAAGATGAATTATTGACAATTCAATGCCTTGTGCCTATATATCAACTAAGCAACCAGATAGACCATATTGTAAGATATAGAAATTTTCGAAGTTTTTCCATACATTTATTTACATATAAAGAATTACGTGTTAATTTTTTTTAATTCCATGTTTAATCTAGTAATTTTTAATCTGTCGTCGTTTTACAGTGCATGGATTAACGACTGCTTTTACGATTGGTAATGACAAGTAATTACGAATCGTAAAAAAACAATTCAGCACTTTACGGTCTCTTAAATTTTTATGAGTTCCCATCTCTTTGCAGTGGTCTAGTCTGAGTTGTTAAATAATTGAATATATTTCTTCATATTTTTAACTACGTACTCAATTTTCATTTATTTCATTGTTTCAATAAGTTTCAAAAGTCTACTTTTCATAAATTATATATCTGACAAAACATACCGTAATAATTTAAATCTCAAATTCAGGCATCCTCCATTTGCCTTATGTCTATTAATTTCTTTTTATAAAAACTTTTTATTAACTATTATACAAAACATGGCTAAAAAATTGATGTCAAATCTTTAATGCTAGCTGTCAATATAATATTCATACAAGATTTATTTTAGATTTTATTTTAAATAATATAAATGCAACTTTAGTTTTAATGGACAATAAAGAAAAATTGGAAACGCAAGAACCGTCGAAAGAAGAACAAACCGAGGCAATCAAACAAATAGTAGAAAACGTGAATAGAAATAATCAGGATGATGCTGGGCCTTCCGGACTAATATTACCAGGGGCTATCCCACATAACCTCAATTACCTTAAAAAGATTAAATCTGGCATTTCAAAATCTGAACATAATATACGACAAGTTATAACAAGTCAGGATGTAGCAAACGCTCTAAAACTTACGTCTCTAAGTTTCAGAAACACAAATGAAAATAATATCGACGTAACAGAACTTAAAATACCAATTTTAGATAACAACGCAGAAAACGAATCTGTAAGTCTTATAGAAATTAAAAATTTCATGACCTCATGTTTTAAGTTGAATAAAAATGTGGCAAATGTAATAAATGAAACTTCAAACGTAACAGTTCGTTCTGCTACTGTTAATACTATAAACAATGAAGTGACACTAAATATACCAAATGTCAGTGTTATAACAAACCCTTTAACAAATGAAACAATAAATACAATCATAGATCTAAAACAACCTAAAAATGAAATAAAAGAAATAAGTAAGAAGAAAAATTCGGGGAGCTTGTCAGAAAAATCTGATTTGGGACTAGCACAGAGAGATTCTTTATCAAGTATTGGTTCCAATGTTTGCAGGATTTGTATGACCAGGGGAAAAGAAAGGTACATTTATCTTTTCTTACATTGAGGTGATTTTGATGAGCAATACGGGAATCAAAATAAATCATCTAATTATGTAGATAAGTTACAGTATATTTTTCATGTTTCACGCTATTTTCAACGGCAAAATAGGCAAAAAGAGCCTAGTGATACTAGGCCTATTCATTCCCGTCTATAAAAAAAATCAGCTTCACGCTATATATATCCCGTATACAGGTAGGCAGAGGGAACCTAGTTAGTTTAAATTATTCGTATCTACTTAGAACATTTGAGTTTGATGTCTAATTTTCAAGAGAAACGAGTTATATTACAAACATCATCGCTTAGAAAATTCCCATTAGTCCTTCCCAAATATTCGACCTTCAGATAAAATGTACGTTTTAAAACTAAGAACTGTTCGAAATATATTACCGAAAGCACAGACGTAACGCAATTATCAGGGCCGCTAGGGTACGGAAGCTTCATTAGGGCTCGCCGAATGAGTTTGAAATTGCTTTGGACATTACCAAATTATTATCGACATATTTGTGTGGAGCAATTTTTGTGGAAAATCTTTTTTTTTTTCAATGATATTTTCGATCATTTCATTTTACTTGATGTTGGTAAAAATTATAGGAATTAAATGCAGTGATTAGTTCTATAGTGGTCATTGGGTTCCAGTGGCGGTCTTTCTTGGTGGAAGAATTGTTTGGTTGTTTTTCTGTTTATATTGTACAAAGCGTAGCGTTGGACTCCGCTACTTGAAATGAATGTGTTTCCACTTTTCATGGGGAATGAAATGTTTTAGATTTCTCTGCCTACTTTAATGTATATAGGAGGGATTCACAAGTTAGGAAAAAAAATTGTTTCATTGTTTAATTTGATAGTAATTTCTTTCGTATAATAATTAATTTGTATACGAAAAATAATTTACATAAAATCGTAGTATTAATAATTAATCATAGTCTACGCCACAAAAATGGTTTTATCAAATTTCTCGGAATGTAGAGGTCGTAGACAGATCCAGTCGTAAGTCCTTATTTATATGATATTTATTTTAACTGACAATACTTTATAATTGTTAAATATTTGTAAAAAAATTATTAAATAATTAAAATGTTATATTGTTTTTAACTGTAACGCGATTATTATGGATTCGATTCCCTGACGGAAAAAAAATAATAATTTCCTCGCTGTGGTAATAAGACAATGCGCGGCGTTGAGTTCGGTACTCAACACGCAATGTCTTCAAAATTGGGAGGTGCGTGAAAAACGAACTGGCTTAATTTAATATGACCTCTGCCTGCCCGGCTATGAGCAGGATACAGCGTGACGCTAATTTATTTTTTAGAGTTACGTACCTCAAAGGGTGAATACCGGTACCCTTATAACATCACTTTGTTGTCCGTCTGACCTCTGTCAATTTATCTCAAGATCGAGTAGAGTTGTCAAACTGAAAGTAATATAAAATATTATAGGTCTATAGTCCCTTGAAACAGTCAATGCAATCAAAAGATAGGAACATTTATGCATTTTTTATGAAATCCGCCGCGTAATTGACACGTATTTGGGTACTTTCCGTAAACTTACAGTTATGAAATTTGGCACGGACTGAGAACTTACAAAACAAATAAAGGAAAAAGAAGGCAAAAGAAGGAAGGCATGCAAAATAAGTGCATGCCCACAAACTTAAGTTTGTCAACTTATATAAATATTATTTTTCTTTAAATTACAATCTTGAAATTGCGATGAAAACTTTACCGTTGTAACGCAGTTACGACTTTTTGGCTGCATTCCACGAATATGAGTTTAAATATATTTAAAAAAAAATCGACGAAGATATATGTTTAATTAATCCCTTATTTACATATACATAACACGTCTGCAAAATACTGAAATCTTGAATTATAAATAAAAGTTAACCCAAAAGAAAAGATATTTCAAATCATAATTTAATGGGAAAAAAAGTATTATTCATATGAACCGCACTCCTACATCTTTAAGCCTCTAAACGATTTTCTAATACGCGTGGGTCGATTACAACCTTGGCATTTTAAGCATATGGCCATTATGTTACCAATAGAAATATCGTTTTATACTTTCATATATATTTTTTAGACAAACAGACAAAAAATTAAAAGGATAAAGAACGGCGTTGAATATTCCCCCACTCAACACTCAAAATGTCTCGAAAATTTTGCGGAAAGTGGGTAACTAAAATTCCTCCTGCCTACAAAACAATATGATATACTATTTGAGAGACAATTACATATATATAGATACTATACCTTCTTTTTCAATTTCAATATAATAATCTATTGTAACTAAAAAGAACAAGAAGCATCTAATAAAGCGTTTATTCAGCTTTTAATAAAACGTTCTACTATCTAATTTCAGCTGAAAAAGCATTTTTTTCTCGCAAGATCGGAAATTACCTCCCTTTTAATGTTCCAGATTGATATCGCCGTGCAACTGCAAGGGGTCTCTGGCAAACGTCCATCTCTCATGCTTGCAGAGGTGGCTTAATCAAGTGGGGAGGAACCACTGTGAGCTGTGCGGTTTCAGGTACCCTAACCCTAAATATTGTTAGACTGGTTATTTTTGGGGTTTATTTGTATGATTTATGATTGAGTTATTTTTGAGGTTTCGTCTGTTGATTTAGTTGACCACGGAGGTGGTTCACCAGTAAAGTAAAGTCATTTATATAGGTATTCATATTTATATTTATTAATATGTAGAATTAATACGTCGAGAAATAATTTGTACATTTGTAAAGGTTTTTTTTTTATTTAATCGTTAAAAGAAAATGGCCAAATTATCATTTTATTTACGTATATTATGTTTGTCTCGTCTTCTTTGTAGTTTGTTTAGACAAACTGCATCGTTGAGATTCGCGCTTCACTAATGAACGAAATAAAAGTAAAAGTTTTAATAACTTCATTCATTGAAAACAGACTAAAACAAATCATATCTGTTCTCTGTACAATATTAGTACATTTATGCATTTTTTAGCTTCACACTGTATCCCACACATCAGGGAAGAGGGAGAGGAACCCTGGGAACCTTGTGTCACTCTGTTTCCATTAAATCACTTCCGTTCTCCACTTTCCGCAGTATTATAGTAGCGTTGCGTGTTGCTTTTCGCCACAACCCCGCTCTTTTACATTACGATACGAAATACGAAAAATAAAAAGAATCGACAAGTCAACATACATTGGCCTTATAACAGTAACTTTTCTATATCTACATAGTATATTAAATTTCCGGCGAAAGCTAATGCAGGTGGCCGCAAGTATAGGCACACTATACGCTAGCAAAATATAACTGTAGAAGCCACCTTAAACCGCAGGGCTTACGTCGGCTCTGTTCACCTGATTACACTAAAATATGCATGGTTAGAAAAAGTTTTAGTATATTTATATGTGGGAAATGGAGGCCAGTCTTAGTTAGAGGAAAAAAAAGGTCGTAGGTTCGATTCTCACTCGAGAATTTTCCATAATTTTCACACTGAACACGCAATGTCTCCAGAAATCGACGAAAGTATTTTAACACTAGGCTCCCTCTGCTCAACCTGCTACATGCGGGATCTGTATTCTGTGAAGCGTGAAGCTGAAAAAGAAAATCTTCAAAAAAAAACATATTGCTTATACCTGTATAATATATATACATATCTCTACATATAGAAGTACGTATAAATACAAATATTTGAACGTCGGTATGTACATAACTAATTACCGTTGTAATAATTAGATTAGATTAGCGTAATACGTCATTAGTACTATAATACTATTGATTTAATTATAACGGAATTACAGTTAGTTGCTTTTTGTTTTTTACTTCTAGTAAACAAAATTAACAAATTCCATTAACTTATTTTAAGGAAAATAAAGTAGTATGAAGTAATAAATTAATAATTTTCCATTTTTTGGACCGCGCCTCCAAACGTAACTTCGTTATCCTTCTGTCTGTCGCTCTGTCCTTCTTTCAATACCATATTTCTCAAATCGCTTGGAGGTATTAAGAATCTATATTATTAAAATAACATTTACATTACTATTATTATGTAAATATTATTCATATTATTATATTTTTTCTTTATTTAATTATCTAGGACTATGTTGAATTGAATGTTCTTTGGAGCGCAAAACGATTAAGCTTCTGAGGTAAAAGATACGAGCATTTTTGCCTTTTTATATGAAATTTGTCACATAAGCAAACCCATCTACATTTTCTATATAATTTCACATCAAAATATACAAATCTACATACAGTACTATACAGACAAAACTAATAGAATTAAGAGTTAATTTTAGAAGCATCCAATAAGTAGATATTTTAATATCATTGGAAAATTTAATAAACCAATCCGATTAGCGTCCTCGGTAATTAAACGGCGGAACGACTGCCGAATTTATCTTCATTGCACAAAATGTGCACTGAATGGGACAAATAATTGAATACCATGCAATGAATGCAAATAATACGGGGCAAATAAAAGTAGGGGGGGCGGTGGACGAGCGACTTGATTTTTTTCGATTAAAGTTAGTTTTTTCAGTTTTTATGCTGTATCCTGGAAACAGCTGGGTAGGCAGAGGGAACATAGCGTTAAGATACACTGTTCCCCATTTTCCTACGAATTCTGAAGGTGTTAAGTGTTGAGTAGTGGAACTCAACACCACTCATGAGAGCGAAGAAATGAAAATAAATTAAATATAAAAAATATTGTATCGAGGAACTGCAGTGACATTTAAATAACTTCAAATCATACTTAAATCTGTAAATATTGAACACAGAAGAGAAAAATAAACGACATGGTAATGGCTATGGTTGAAATGATCGTATTTACAGTCAATATTTTCGTTTCGGTGACGCCCCCCACTAAGGCAGTGTTACTTATCCGTAGATTGTCTTTGCCAAAAAAAAAAGATATTTTACTTAGTACCCCGTCTGCGCCGCCGTGAACGCTTTTAAAACGAATCTCGCCGGTAATATTTCATTAGTAAAACTTATTTAATGGCTCCAATCGTAACAGTTGTTCGTAGATAACGGTTCGCTTATTCCAAATTTCAAGAATGGATAGTCCAAGGATGGTTTTAATTTTTTAATATATGTTTAATTTAATTTAACTTTAATAATTTTCCGTCACATTTTCGAGGTTTGTCTACTTGAAAAAAAAAAAGTGATTAATTTATAAAAAAAATATATATCTTCACATAGCAGGGCAGGCAGAAGGAAGTAGGATCCATGTGTTAAGACAGTTCACCCATTACACGTTAATTTTTGAGACATTACACGTTAATTCGTGAAACTTAACGATGTGCTTTGTTTACCGGAGAACAATGAAAATACCATAACCACCAACGAACAATCATCATATTTACAGACGTTGCTACCACCACCACGGTGCCACGACATACTAATTACCATTACGATACGACATATAAATTTTATTTAAAACACCACAAAAATCCTAATTAAAACTAACTGTACACAAAACTTAAGTAACACAAAATGAGAATAGTAAAGGAAAAACCTTAAAACAACAAACGTATAACAAACTGTAATAAGATAGTGAACCGAACAGCCATTAAGTAGAAAAATCTGCAGTCCATTGGAACCGACGTCTCGGTGAGTCAGATAAATCACATCAACTAATTGCGGGGAATTGAACTGATTACGGTCGAGCCGAGGCTCTAGCGCAGCTTCGAGTGTCCGACTGCGACGGGTTGAGGGGTGTCGCCTTGTAGAATTATGAAAATATATGTTAATTGCAATTATATTGAACTAACGTTTACCTGTGACTTCGTTTGCATTGTCAAATGATAATAAGCAAGATTCGTTCGTTAAGTACAGTGGGTGGGTTCGGTTTCCAGTCGAAGATATGAAATTTCCTCGCTCTGGTATCGAGGCAAAGTGTAGCGTTGAGCTCCGCCACTTAACACGCAATGCCTCAAGAACGCGACGGGAAATTGGGAACGGAAGTGTCTTAATGGGAACGGACTGTCTTAGCACTAGGTTTCCCCTGTCTACCCTGCTATGTGCAGGATACAGCGTGAACGTGTCTGTCCTATAATATATTAAAGATGGAGAAAACATTGTGGGTATTTTGTTTCTAATAGATATGTGAATATCTATTAGAAACAAAAAGTGGCTTGTAGAAATTAGTTTTTCCCACATCTTTGTGTTTCTAAAAGCTCTACTCTGGAAGCCCTGTTAAATAAAATATCGACGGACGTTTTAATTTAGTTTTCCACCATTCTTCGATTTTCCTCGGTCTGTTTACTATTGCAGTCATTAGGGATTTTGCGACTGGATGTTAAGTTTTTTTTTTTAACTATCGGTTAGTCTGTTTTGTAAATTATTGTCACAGTTGATACCATCGTGGTACATTTGGTACGTATTAGTACCTAGTATAAGTGTTGGCAATGTGGTTCTGAGTTCGATTCTTAAGCTTAAACTGTTTTATTATTTAAATTATTTTTATTATAAAACCTATTTAAATTAATTTTAACGAATTTTAACTTTTAATTGATAAAACAAAAAAAATATTTCAAAATATATTGTTAACAAAATTAATAAATAAACCTTTACAAAATAAAAAAAGTCAAACCTATCCTTTTTCATTTTAACGGTCCACTAGAAAATTTAGGAAAATAAAAGATTTTCCAGACTACCTTCACAACATTTTCTGGTGAAAAATACGCACAATTTAATATTGCATTTTTCCAGCTACCCGGCCATCCGTACGCCTCGTTACACGGTGCTCCAAGCGTTGCGGCTGTGGTTCTGCAATCCCAGGAACAGGAGTCATCTACAGGTTTTTTTTTTTATTAATTATCGAACAGGTCATTCGTGGCGCAGGGGCACAAGTAAATGCGACAGGTTGTGGTGTCGATTCCCACTCGAGGAAAAGAAATATTTATTTAGATTTATATTTCTATTTCTTCGTTCTGCTGTCCAACGGTGTGCCTTAACACTAGGTTCCCTCTCCCTACCCTGCTGTGTGCGGGATACAGCGTGAAGCTGAAAATGTAATATTTTCTTAAATTCTAAATTAACTAACAACAATAGTGTCTTTAATAAATAATAAAATATATATAGAAAAACTGAGGGTACATACAAAAAAAGATATAATACAATCTATTAAACGATAGCCTTGTCACATTCGTTCCGGGCGATGTAGCCGGGTAGCATTTGCGACCGCCCGCCCATCCGGCAATACGTCTTCGAATTTTTGTTCGCACTCCCAAAAATTTTTTACAGCAATATTTTCAAACGCTACGATCGGTCCTTCGCTTTTAAAAGCCCATTTGCGTCGTAACAGCTTGTTTATGGCTTGGAAGTTCGACCCGTCACATTTGGATGAATAGGATCTCTAATGTTTGCATAAACGTAGCGCGTGATTTTTTTTTTTAGGTTCACGCTGTATCCCGCACGCATTAGGGTATGCAGAGAGAACCTAGTGTTACGACATTGTGTCCCCCATTCCCCGCCCAATTCTGGAGGAAACGCAAACTATATAAGAATAGTGTGATTTTTTTAATTATAATGAAATTTTACAATTAAAATTATGCTTCATAGTTCGAATATTAAACAGGGAAACGTTTTTATTTCAAAAATTAACTGTTTGTCTATATTGTCATATTGTCTATCGTTTTTACCCTAAGATAATTTTAGATGATAACTTCATAAGAAGTTATTGATGAAAAATTGCGTACAGCTGGGGCTCATCGATTTATAAGACGTTGTCACGTCAATCATTTTCTTTTCCTAATCTAGTTCAACAAATTATAACGTTGAATTCTGTTTGGGCTAAAACAGTCTAGTGATACTTCGTTTTTAAGTTAGACTTTTTTACATTAATAATTGAGGTCATCAAACTTTGTTTCAAATATAAATTTTCAGCACAATTACCCTAAATTGAATATTTTTACGCATATTCTACGCATATATACCTACCTACTCTTGCTGCCGTTAGGAATTTCATTTGGAATTGACAAGCGCATATTACTTTTGTGCCTCTATAGGCGCGCGTCTCTTCAATAGGCATTTTGCCGGCTATATTCAAATTCTACATGAGTGAAGCTTCATGTAATCCGCGAATGAAAAAGTATAATTAAGTGGGTCTTTCATACCAACCTCATAGATTACTGATGAATTGGGATTTATGTCATAACTCACTATTCATCAGCATGATCGTGTGTGGTGCTATTACAGTTTACTGCATGAAATGTATTCTATAACAAGATAGCTTTCAAATTGGCTTTTTTTTACTTTTTTGGCCTCGGTAATTATTATATATTGATATTATAATATGTCATTGTTTATGTTTTTTTCATTAACTGTCGTTTTATTTTCGTGCATCACATTTTCCAGACAAGCTAAGTAAAAGGTAATCGAGTCACTGTCGCAATTAACTACTATTGTTTATTTAGACTGTAGACTTTTAGGAAAATTGCGCAACAGAACACTATTCTGTAAGTTGACTGGAATTTAAATTCAAAACTGTTAAATTAATAACTTTTACAAATGATAACATAATTACATACCTAACTAATAATAAAAACAAAAGAAATTAAATACTTAATTTCGCGCCCAAGTTTAAGAAAATATATTTTATTTTAAAGTATATAAATAAAAAGAATTTTAGTAAATTAAACTAACAATATAAATTAACTAGAACTAAATAAATCAAAATCTTACTCCGCCCAACCATATTTTATGACCACAAGAGCCGAGAGGGCGCCGTCACCCGCCAACCGCGTTAAAGATGGCGGCTGACATCTGACGTGACAAGACACGGCCATATTGAATTTCTGTATCGTCTTCGGTCTTTGCCACATATTGAATTACCGTTGCTCTAAAATGTACTGAACGTTAATTTGTTTTACATATTACGTTCATATGTTCCTACGTAAATAATGTCGACGCTTGATGTAAAATATTTTGTTATTTTGGTTAAGGCTTTGTATTATAATAAATTTTGTTATAACATTGCATAGGTAATTTATTACCCGTTCGTCAGTTTTATCTTAATTTTTCATCCAATTATATACATCATTTATATCTATAAATTATATAAAATTATTGAGTTTGCTTTAAAAATAATACTTTTTTTTCGTAAATTTATAATATTGAATTAGGCATTATATATTTTTATATGTATTATTATTTTTTTGTATGTACCTATCTATATCTATACTAATATAATAAAGCGGAAGAGTTTGTTTGTTTGTTTGAACGCTAAGATCTCTGGATATACTGGTCCGATTTTCATTGCTTTTGTTTTGTATGAAAGCTGCATTCTTCAGAAGTGCTATAGGCTATATAACATTACATTACACATATATACTAATATATTTAAAAGTACTTTCTAATTTGACATGCAATTTATTCTGCCATGTTAATAACAACCGTCGCGTCGCTACGCAACCGTTACTGCGACATTTTGATATTCATCCTTATGAAAATATTATATAATATATAATAGTCACTATTAACATTTTATCTAGATTGAAATTATAGTTTACTGTATAACATTCTAATAAATAATTAAGGAGATGTCACTGATTCGAGATGACCTAGCCTACGGGCGGCTCAGTATATCCGACGCGAACGGGCAGATGACGTTGACGGTTTTATAAATTTTCATACATTTTCAAACTATTGTAAATGTTTATGTAATTATTTGCTGTTTATAATTAATTTAAGCTACACTTTGGTTCTCTTCTTATTTTATTTGATATTGCCCGCTAAAATTATCCTGCTTAATAGAGAGAAATGTTTAGTTATTTCGTAGAGTCGATATCTGTGTACGCACGCACGGAAAACTTTAGGTACTTTTTCTAATATTAAGAATATCTATCCTTTAGTTACTTTTAATCCTTTTGTTGGTTAATTTCAATAACTCAGATATTTTTTTCTAATAATGTGTATCTACTTATTATTCTTTTTGATTATTAAACTTATATTTTCTTACTAATTCTATTGAAAATTGAAAATAATTTAATGAATATATTTAATAAATATTCTTATAGTTGAAGCAGGCGTAGCCGCGTCCGGGTCCACTAGTAATTTATATTGCAGAAAATTGAATTAAATAATATTAATAAACCTACTCACTAAAAAATTGGGTCGCTCAATAAGTAGATTTTTTAAGTTTCACGCTTTGTCCCGGACTTAGCGGGGTAGGTAGAGGGAACATGGGAACTTAGTGTAAAGACACTTTCGCTTCCTACTTTCCGTTTTATATTGGAGGGATTGCCTGTTGACTGGCGGAACTTAACGCTGCAATTAATTACGCTTATCTTCTTTTATTTGATATCATTACATTTTTTTTTAATTTAATCATCTTATTTATATATATAAAATCGAAAGGTCACTCACTCATCACGAAATCTCAGAAACTACAAGTGCTAGGAATCTTAAATTTTGCATAGGAGTTACTTATAGGACGTAGGTGCTCGTTATGACGGGAATTTGCAATATTCGACTTCTAAGGGGTTGTTTTTGGGGTTGAAAATTTGTATGAAACTTAGTTACTACAAATGCTAGGAGTCTCAAATTTTGCATGGACGTCACTTATAGGGCGTAGGTACTCATGGAGACAGAAATTAATAATAACGTAGTTCACGCAGGCGAAGCCGCGGGCGGGCCGCTAGTAGTGTATAAAATAAGTTATATATTTATAAATTATATTATATAAAAAAATGTGTTTGAACTAAATATTATGTTATATTTTTATTCCAGTCCGATTGTTTAATTTTCTGGCTGCTATCCACGGTGACTGCGGGGCTGCTGGCTGTATGCATCGTTGGCACACAATACTTTGTTATAGAGGGTAACAATTTTGGTAAACTCGACGCGGTTAGAAAGAATGAAGGTGTGTAGTTTTTCTTTTTAATTATTTATTTTTTTATCTGTGTTGTAGCGTCTTTAAAGTCTTATAAATAATTACGGAATATGTAGTATAACGTTTAAACAACACTAGAATCATCTAAATTCAGATGAACTTATTTTCTAAGCTGCTTCAAAGGCATCTTGTTTCAAAAACTTACTTATATTAATTTGATATACTTGTGTACTAGCAGTGTTGAGTAACGTACACATTATAAGATATACAGCGTAATATAATTATAATGATGTACCTAATACATATTATTGACAATTTTTCTTTATACTCTAGGCATATCCCACCGTATAACGGAAACGGCAATGGACTTTTTCATGGCAATAGTTCTATGTGGCTATTCTGTAACTGTTTACTTTTTGTGGAAGGATCACTACGTCATGTGGAATCGATGGCGGCGAGCAAACGTCAATGTCCAATTATTACTTACACCTGATTCGAATCCCGTCCCTTTCGTACCAAGATCTAGATTTAACGTTGTTTAATACCTTTTATAATTTCATATGTTTTGTAACTATAGAATATCGTTTATACCTAAACAATATCGTTCTACATATATTTTATAAAGCTCATTGATAATTTTGACTATTTAGGTTATACATAATACTTATTGAATCATAGTTTTATTCAGTCAGTACGACACTACTACGGCCATGGCCGTTAAGTATGATAACGTTACAGTTATAAATAATATTGAACAAAAGAAATATTCTCCATACTCTACACAAACGCAGTGAGTAGTGATCACGAATTATCTAATTCTTTTTGTCCATGTAGGTATTATCGTTTTTTATATTTGTAACTTTTCCAAATATGTGAAAGTTTATTTTATTTATTTAATAAAAAAATTAAGTAAAATTACTTAATATTTTGTGTTTTTATTGTATTCGATATTAATGTCCAGTTTCCATAAAGACATGAAATTATTATAAGCAGGAAGACATTGATGTAAAATAAAATTACAATGTTAAATTTGTTTTAAATGTAAAGAAGCTCTATAGTATATAATTATGGTGTAAGGTGTTAGAAAAACATGAAACACATATTTTATTTAAAAATTTGTCTAAAGTATCTACATTTTTATCATCTACGCGAATATTTTTTATCTGTTACCTTTAACAGACACCAGGCAACAATCGGCGGCATTTATTTGTTGACATTTGACAGTCGCTTCAAGTTGTAACTGTTTTTCAAGTATTTTGATTATAGAGAATTAAATTATATCTATGTTATAAGAAATTGAGATATAAAAGTGTTATTTGTTGTAATTTTATTTTAAAAATGAGCTTTTCATTTGGCCAAGCCACAACAACTGCGGGTAGTACTTTCGGTACTAATACCCCGACAGGTAAACATTCATTGTTAAAATTTATTCTTCAATATTCGTACATATATAATATTTAAAGCATGAGGAAGTAATATTCCTATATTATTGTGTCAAGTTTTATATTTCTATGTGACAGATTTTGTAATATTGTACAATAGTCAACATAACCTTAACATTAAAACATTTTAATTTAAAATATGAACTAACTACTGCTAAAGTGATTTATAATTTCTTGATGCTTGGATATTAGTACCTACAGATTGATATTTTTTTATTTATAGAATAACAATATTATTTGTTTAATCATAAACAAAAACCCAATAATTCCAGGTTCTTGTTTCGGTGGTGGTGATGCTAATTCATTTCAAATAGGTTCTGGTATAGTGTATAGCTTTACTTTTATTTTGTATGTATTAGCTTAGGAGCATTACTCAATAATATTATACTATATTAGTTGTTACTATAAATTACTATGTGTACCTTATATATTAAATATTTATAAAACTACTTTTATTATAATTTTATAAAACTATATTCTTTATAGAACTTATGCTTTTATTTATAATTGTAGATAACAAGCCTAGTTTATTTGGTGGTCCACAAACTAGTACACCAGCATTTGGTGGATTTTCATTTGGAGGAGCTAAGACCACAACTGCTGCTTCCAGCTTATGTAAGTATTGCAGTATTGCAGAATCTATTTTGATGTGTCATATTTAAAACTTACTGTAAACAAATGCATAATATTTTGTTATATATGCTACTTTTCATTTTACCTTCAAAACCTTTACCTAAATGGTTTATAATTTACATACCAAAATAAAATTTTGGAATTTAGTACATAAAATTAACATAAAAAACTGTTTTAGTACATTGGCATAACATATGACTGTAAATGTGGTGGTTGTGGGTTTGATTCCCAGTCAAGGGAGTAAAACATATTAATTTCCTCACTTATTACTATTAAGGCATAGTTTAATAGAAATCTGAAATTCACTTATAAAACATTAAAAATTCCAGTTGCCACTCCACCTACAACTCAGTCAGCTTTTGGAGCCAGCAAGCCCTTATCTTTTGGAGGATTCACTTCTCCGCCAGTACAGACTGTAGGTTCACCTGGTTTTGGACAAACTGCTAATACTGTAAGTATTATTATTATTGAATAAAATCAGCTTCACGCTGTATCCCGCACACAGGAGGGTAGGCATCGAGAACACCGTGTTAAGACACCCCGTTCCCCACTTTCTGCCGAATTCTGGAGGCATTGTATGTTGAGTGGCAGAATTCAACACCACTCTTTGCTTCAACACCAGAGCAAAGAAATGGAAATATAAACGTAAGTAAATATTTCACTTCCTCGAGTGGGGATTGAACCCACAACCATAGTGTTACAGTCACATCCTTGTGCCGCTGCACCACAACAACCTCTTATTATTATTGTTGTATTTATTTCATGATTTGATCTGATACAACTAAGGGACTGACTGTTTGAATCCTATGAGATAATTTTTTTTAATGTCTGCCTCTTTATAAATGCAAAGTATAGTTTTGAGATTCACAAGTCACTATTTGTGACTTGAATAGATAAGACTGTAAGTATTTTAGAACTATTTGAGATTTCCTTGTGTCTCAGTGGTATAGTGTCTATCATTAAATGCAATGGTTGTAGGTTCTATCCACACTGGTGGATTTTTTGCACTATAATAAAACAAAATGTGGCATTAAGTTCCACAAATGGTTGAGTAACATCTAATACTGTAAAGACAATAACTATATTTTTTATTTATGCATTTGAGATACCCTTGTATCACAGTGGGACATTGATTATATGCTATAGCTGTGGGTTCAATAAGTGGGATTTTTTTATTTTTTCCCTTTGGAAAGACACCTGGGGGACTGAATTCTGCCACTCAACTTGATATAGAGTCCTGAAGCTACTTTCTCGCTGCCTAGCCACTTATATGAGAAAACAGCATGAAACTGAGGAAAAAATATAGCAGAATAGCTACGATGTACCTCTTTTATAGAAAACATGTAAAAATTTTTTTTTAGACAAATGCAGAAAATAAACCGCAGTCAGCTTTTGGTGCGCAACAAACTTCAGCTTTCAGTACTCCTACAACACAAGGTACAGTAGAGATTGAAGTATTCTTTTAAGATTAAATTGGTATTTAAAAGAACATATAAACATATAATGTACAAAAAATAAGAAACCTTTTGTGACAAAATTAAATAATACATAAAAATATAGGCACTTGCTGCCTTCAGATATGTTACCGAAAACAGCTATTTCATCCAATGAAAGAATCAGGAGCCTAAAGAAAAAAGTCCCTAATTTTAAAAGCCCTAGTAAGGATATCTTTTCATATTATTGCATTATCATCATACCTTGATAAGTATGCGAAGTTTCAAATTATTTAATTTCAAAGTCGGTCTAAGTCACTTTCAAAGTTTCTGTTACAGAGAGAGCTAACAAAAGCGTGATAAAAACATACTAAATAAATTCTTTTTGTGTTTCAGCACCGGCCTTTGGTACACCAGGTGGTTCTAATTTCTCATTTGGGAAAACGGGTGGCTTCAATTTCACAACCCCAGCAAGTGGCTTTGCACAACCACAACCTACAGCTGTAAGTTTGGAGTTCTTTCTTTAATAATATAAATATAAAATATGATAAATAATTAAATTTAATATTATTTCAGACAACAACAACGGCCACTACAACACAGTCTTTTAATTCGGGAAATAAACCTGCATTTGGTACCAGTTTTGGTAATAAGCCTTTTGGTGCTACTACTACTGCAGCAGGTTTGTTATTTCACTTTCAAACTCTAATCCTACACTTATCCATCAGGGTAGGTTGAGAGAACTAAAATTTTGGATGTTTATTTGTAAATAATTTGTTCCCTTGGAGTGGAGAACAAATTATACCCTATTACTGTTGCATTTACAGTCAGATGTTGTGTGTCAGCGACATTCATTTAAAAACAAAAATCATTATTGAAACTTCACATTAAAATCACGTAAATAAAAAATACCTTCAAACAAACGTTCTTTTTTTAGAAATATTTAAAAAAAATAACTAGCAGGTTTTCAAGCCATGTTCTTTTTATATAACCTATAAACCTATAAAGGTTTTCAAAAAAAGTATTTTTTCTCCTAAATGTAGAATAAAAATAACACTTTAAAAAATGTATTAAAAATGAACTACAACATATTAATATAATTTCAGCTCCAGCATTCGGTACAACAACCCCTTCAACAGGATTTGCGTTTGGACAAAGTCAACAGCAACCTCAAACAACTCAAAATCAATCTTTTCCTTTCTCAACTCAAAATCAAACTCCAGCTTTTGGGGCTCAAACCACTCAAGGTTTAAATTTTGGTTTACTGCAATCCCAAAGTCAAAGTCAAACTCAAAATCAAGGTCAAGCTCAAAATTTTTCAAGTCAGCCAGCTCAAGCTGCTCCTCAAAACACATTTTTAACTCAACCACAAGCCCCAGCTTTTTCAACTCAACCAAGTCAAGCACTCAACTTTTCTAAGCCGCAATCTCAAGCTGTTAGTTTTGGCCAAACAAGTCAACCATTCACAACTCAAGCTAATTTAAGCTTCGGAACTCCAACTCAAGTTGCAACTCAACCGACTTCATTTGGAACTTCAACACAACCTGCTGCATTTGGAACTACGACACAACCCACTTCATTTGGAACTTCAACACAACCAATTTCCTTTGGAACTTCAACACAGTCAACTTCTTTTGGAGTTTCAACTCAACCAACTTCAACATTTGGAACTTCTGCTCCCGCTTCAAGTTTCATTACAACTCAAACTACCCAAGCTAACTTAAGCTTTGGGACAAGTCAAGCAACTCAAGCTAACTTAAGTTTTGGTACAACTCAAGCGACTCAAGCTCAAAGTTTGAGTTTTGGCACAACTTCAGTGACTTCAAGCTTTGCTACAACTTCGACTTTGAGTTTTGGAGGGAATCAAACAAGTCAAGCAATTACTACAGCGAGTACAACTCAAAGTTTTGCCTTTGCAACTACAACAAGTAGTTTTGGTTTGTCTTCGGGATTGTCATTTGGTAAAACTATTTCTACTACTGCTGCTACAAGTAAGAAATTTGTTTTTTTTTTTAATATTTAGTGTAGAAAAATGTTTTTAGGAAAAGAAATTTTAACGTAGCGGAATTTAAATTTGCTTTTTTGGTACCGTCTAATTTCTCTGAATTTTATATTTTATTAAAAAAAATTATATCCTTATTCTTTTTAAATGAAAAAATATTATTATGGTTCAAAAGAGTTTTATATAATATGTTAAAACTCTAGTGGCCCAACATTTCATTTGACAGTGTCATTTTATTTGCAACTTAATATAAATATTAACATTTACAAACTTACTTTAGGGATGTTTTTCACAGTATTTGTAAGAAAATCTATTTAAAATTGAAAGTACTTTAATATTAATTATATGATGTGATATGAACATATAAAGTAACATCACTCTTTATCTCGCATATAGCATAAATATTAATATCATAAATATATAATTTTCAGCGTCAACAACCGCCCCCTCAGGTATAACAGTATTAGGTAAAACAACAGCAGCCATGCCCACTTTGTCTACTGCTACCACGTGAGTATATATATTATTACTAACTTATTGTTGAAAATTACTGTGAAATTTAATCTAAATCCATTCTGTGGTTTTTGAGTAAAAGAATTTGTCTAAACTAAATAAACTTTCACATTTATTTAGTTTAGACATATTCAAAGCAATCCGTTACAACTACAATCTTTGATAATAATAATAAAAGAACCTAGTTAGTACCGTAGTACCTTAGTTAAATGTTACATTAGTACCGCCACGGAACATGCAATATCCTAAAAATTGGGCTAACAGTGGAGAATTATGGAGTATCCGCCTTCCGTGGTATTTGCGTGATAGAGTGTGAAGCCAAAAAAAACATATATTAAGAATAAAATTAATATTTAAAAAAAGATTAATACTACTCAAAACTTTTAATTACATATATTCTTAAATTCTATAATATCATTATTAATTTCAGTACAACAGCATCGGTACCGCCGGCCGCCATCACGTCAATATCATTCGCACAATTAGAGGAGAATATAAACAAATGGAGTATAGAGTTGACGGAGCAAGAGAATAATTTTATAAAACAAGCCACTATGATCAACGCTTGGGATAGATTGTTAGTGGCTAACGGTGAAAAGGTAATATAAAATATATTAGCGCGGCGTTGAGTTCCGCCTTAAGATTTTGGTGGATAGTTGGGAACGCAAGTGTGTTAACACTAGGTTCCCTCTGTCCCCTGTTCCTCCCTGCTATGTGCGTGATACAACGTTAAGGTATAAAAATGTTAGTAAAAATTCTGGTTTGCGCATGGATTACATATACAGTGTTTTTGCCATTACCACTATAAATGAAACCACAATTTAAACTACTCTATAAAAGCCTGATACAATTAAAACAAAAGACGATAAAGTTCAAAGTTGTTTTTAACTTTTAGTATTACTTTTGTTAGTGTTAAGGTTAACTGCGTCGCACGGAATGCAGTATGGATAAACATTGTGAAATGAAAAAAAATCCTACGTCTAAACTATTGACGTATCTTAGTAATTATTTTTAGGTATGGTTTGAAATATTTTTCCCCGTATGCAGCTCCCGTAAAAGGAGCGCAGACGCTTCCACTCTGTATAAGGTTAGTATAGAA
>HE671609.1:134976-206548 GCA_000313835.2 Heliconius melpomene melpomene | reverse complement strand
TTGGGCTAACAGTGGAGAATTATGGAGTATCCGCCTTCCGTGGTATTTGCGTGATAGAGTGTGAAGACCAAAAAAAACATATATTAAGAATAAAATTAATATTTAAAAAAGATTAATACTACTCAAAACTTTTAATTACATATATTCTTAAATTCTATAATATCATTATTAATTTCAGTACAACAGCATCGGTACCGCCGGCCGCCATCACGTCAATATCATTCGCACAATTAGAGGAGAATATAAACAAATGGAGTATAGAGTTGACGGAGCAAGAGAATAATTTTATAAAACAAGCCACTATGATCAACGCTTGGGATAGATTGTTAGTGGCTAACGGTGAAAAGGTAATATAAAATATATTAGCGCGGCGTTGAGTTCCGCCTTAAGATTTTGGTGGATAGTTGGGAACGCAAGTGTGTTAACACTAGGTTCCCTCTGTCCCCTGTTCCTCCCTGCTATGTGCGGGAAACAACGTTAAGGTAAAAAAGTGTTAGTGAAAATTCTGGTTTGGGCACGGACTATATACAGTGTTTTCGTCATCACCTCTTTAAATGAAACCAGAATTTTAACTACTCTATAAAAGACAAACAGACAGAGAGTCTCAATAATTATTTTTTTGAAATATTTTTCCCCATATGTAGCTCCCGTAAAAGGAGCGCAGACGCTTCCACTCTGTATAAGATTAGTATAGATTAACAAGTATACTCATTTCGTTTATTGTTTTAGATTCTAGAACTAAACGACGCGGTGGAAACAGTTAAAAATGAACAACAAAGCTTAGAACACGAATTAGACTTCATATTAGCACAGCAGAAGGAATTAGAGGAATTACTTAAACCTTTGGAGAAACAACTTCTAGAAGATTCCAGCGATAGGATGAGAGACCCGGAACGGGAACATATGTATGCTTATAATTTTCTCTATAGGAACCTAGTGTTAAGACACTATGTTCTCTAGGCACCGCCGAATTCTTGAGGCGAGGCGGATTGGCACAGTGTGTCAAAAGTTCAACAGTTGTGAATTCAATTCCATGTCCTAGCTAACTCTGGTAACGAGGTTAAGCGCGTCGTTGTATTTCGCCATTCTGATAGTGATATTTGAGACATTTCTCGAATGCGAATATATAAGTTTTTATTTAATGTTTTAATATCATTACATACACCAACGAAATATATTTCTTCTATTTCTCATTTTTGTCATCTTTTATTTTAAAATATATTAAAAACTCTAAAATAATTTTATAAAAAATCTCAAATAAACAATATAAATTATTATTCATAATTTTTTGAACTTCCAGGTACACTTTAGCAGAAACATTAGACACACAGTTACGTCAAATGTCTGAAGATCTAAAGGAAGTTATTGAACACTTGAATGAAACTAATAGAAGTCAAGACAGCAATGATCCTGTAAGTTATCTTTCTCTTTCTTTAGTTTTAGTATATTATATTTGTTAAATTGTGTTTATATTATTTATTGAATAGCATACTCGTGATGAGCGGCACAGAATGTAACTATTACAGGCTAGTCGTGACGGAAGTGCATAAGTGTGCAACTGTAAACGCAACAGGTTGTGGGTTCGACTCCCAATCAAGTAAAAGAAATATTTAATAATTTTATTTCCTCCCTCTAGTAACGAGGGAAAGCGCGGCGTGAAGTTCTCCCCTTCAACAAAAGAGAGAAGTGGAAGTCTTAATGGGAACGGAGTATCTTAACACTGGGTTCCCAGGTTCCCTCTGCCTTCTTTGTGCATGTTATAGTGTGAAGCTAAAAAATAATAATAATGTATTTAATTATTCCACAGATAGTACAAATCGGCCGCATCCTCAACGCTCACATGTCGTCCATGCAGTGGGTGGAGTCAAGTGCGGCGTTAATCTCCGGCAAGCTCGACGCTCTCCGTGCGGAGCACGCGGCGCTGAGGCGGCACAACGAGACCGCCTTCCACTTGGCCTATAATTAGTGTTGAACATACAACCACCTGTGTACTTGGTCATGTTTTTGTTGTTTTTAATAATAAAGAAAATTTTGATTGTATTTATTGCATCTTTTTTCTGGCATTATAAGACCTTTTTTCATATTGTTTGTGACAGATATTTAAAAAGACAAAATAATATAGTTATTTTTTTTTTTATTTTGAGACCTTTTTAGGATTAAGGTAAACTTTTCTTTTCATCAATAAGGCAATAAACTTTTTTTTCTTTTAATTGAAATGTTCTATGAATATATGTGGACGAGGCTTAATGAAAATGTATAATTTAGTAGTTAGAGCGCTTAAACGGTAAACAAGAAAGGTTGAAATCCCACTATGTTCAATGTTTTATATATTTACTAAAAAATGTTTTGCAAAAGCACATAATTCAATTCCCAAAGTGGAAATAGAACTCACAACATGTTAATAGTAATAAAATTCATATTACTGTTAGGAAAACAAAATAACAATAAGATGAAAAGATCATCAAATAAATAAATAAAAAAAACAGAAAAGTATAAAAAATATTATTTAAAATTCAATTTCTTAATACACCATACCACCAATGAAACACTGTAATTTGACATTCTCTTCAGTTTCCAGACACAATATGACCAGTTTCTTGTGAACAATACTACATATAGTTCTGTTATGTGATATATGATCTGCGCTCAGGAACATTGAAAACTTCTTAGCGTCCACTCGGCAGTAGCAGAGTTTAGATAAATCTTCGTTCATCTGAGTTTCTGTTTCTGAATCGGAATGATCTATTGGACCTGTTTAAAATAAAGGTTTTTATGTTTAAAAAAAGCTAATTGATAGTATTTCATTATTTATGCCTTAGGAAAGGCTTCAGGTTTGCCGCTATAATAACAAATACCAAAAAAATTGTATTAAATAAATATTTAAGGAGGCTCCCATCCAAAATGTGTGTGTGTGTGAATGTGACTTTCGCTCGATATTGATAACGGGAACAGGTACATGCTTGAAATATTCACAGAACATTTAGTTATGCATACTTTAAAAATAAATAATTCAATTAAAATTAATATTTAAAGGAGCCTCCTATACAACAGAAATTATTTTTTTGCCATTTTTACAGATGGTACAGAACTCTTCGTGAGTATAGTAAAAAAAATACATAAACAATACAATTAACACACCTTCAAAAGCCTCAACTATCAAATTCTTGAATCTTGTAGATACTTTTGCCATATCAGTTTTTATTTGTAATGTTAATCGTCCTTCTGCTGAGGCTTTTATCATTACTTCGGACGCCATTGTTCTCATTCTGTCTATTGTTGTTCTTAGTTGCTTTAGAGATGGTAACTGGATTGATATCTTAAATCAAATATACAAAAACCTTTTTTGAAAGTGTACTTCAATAAGATATAGCAAGGGAGACAAAAGAAACTTTAAATCATATTATTTCTATATAATAAAATCTGTAAATATGAGGTTGTGGTGCAGTGGTATAATTGTGGGTTCAGTTCCCATTTAAAGGAATTAAATAACAACATGCAATATTTGGAAAATTGGGCAGAAAATGGGAAACAAAGTATCTTGGCACTATGCAGGAAGCTTATGATAAATAATATTAGAATAGCTAGAATCAAGATGTGACACCTTAAGCTTCCTAATGGTTTTTAATACCTTAAGCTTTCTAATGGTTTTTGTATTTAAGAAAATAAAAAAAAAAAACTTTCTCTTATTTTTTAATACACCAAATTTAGTTAATAATAAAACAAAAAAAAAGGGTGTAAAAGTGGCCTTATCACCACAGGTAATCTCTTCTAAACAACCCTTGCTATTAAAAAGATCAAAGAATATATGGATATTGGCTCATATATATATATATATATATATATGCTTTCCTCTTATGGTGACATAGAAATAACTAAAAGATGAGTATGATACATGACACATTCTAAGTACAGGAGGGAACTCTGACTGCAGGTACAAGTAGGTTATATTTAAACAATTACTATAATATACAAATGGACAAGCAAACATAAAAATATTTTTTACATTTCAAACCAGTACTTTCTGAGATTAGTGTTGAACCAAACCCTTTAACTCTATAATATTACTATAGACAAACTTACATCAGGATGTGGTATTCTAGGTTCGTTGAATTCACTCCACAGCTTTCTAGGTACAACTACAACTGGAATGTCGTGAGTGACTTGCCTTGTCTGCTGTGTTGTGGTTGATGACTGGAACATTAATTATAATATACTTTTTACCCCATGTCAAAAAAAATGTAAGGTAATAATTGTCAAGTGTCAAAACACTGTGCCTAACTTTCCACCTAATATTTGAGGTATTGTGTATTGAGTGGTGACAAACAACACTGCACTTTGTCTTGCTATCAGAGCAAAGACATTAAAATAATGCATTTGAGTGATGCATGCCAGGCTTGAAATGAAACCCACTGATTAACGCCACAATCACTGATTACAGATATGGTGCTGCTACACTGTGATGGCTGCGGTAATTAAAATGAAATAGAATTGTCTTTATTACACACAGAAAAAAGAGAACATAAAATGAATGAAAATAATAGTATGCAAAGGTGGTCCTATTGCTTCAAGCAATCTCCAACAGACAACCTTTGGTAAATAATGGACTAGATGTAATGAAAAAAAAGGGAAAAATGTTTCAGTGTAAATTTATAATTAAATAAATACATTACATATATAAAAATAAACTATTGATATAGTATAAACTTACGCACATTTAAATACTATAGATATATTATTAAACATATTTTGTATATTTATAATAGACAAACCATTTCTATTTCCAATGTTAGACACGGACATTGCTTTTTAGTAAGTTTCATCTTTAGTGATTTTGCAGTTTTCAGTGTAACTAGTGACTTTGCTAAATTTGCTGAAAACGTAAGATTTTTGTTAGAAGACATACCTTAGAGTTGAGTCAGTAAGAAATTTCAAAAAAAGTTACTATTATATTTTTTTATCTTTATAAATTTGGCTTTCATGGATGTAGTAATTTACCTGAAACTATGCACAAATAAATATCTTTGTGATCATCATCTATCCCTATCATTTGATATTCTGAAAAGAATAGAGATGGTGTAATTTCACACCATAATACAGGAGGGGCGGGCCCACTGTCTTCACATACTATAAAATATACTTTGTCTTCTGAAAGCCTTAGAACACACTCCTTCGATAATTTTGATATAGTTGTTACTATATCTGAAAGAATGAGTATAGTATAGTTGTTACTATATATGAAAATAATTATATTAGAAAAGCTTTACTAAATGAATTGAAATTGTTCCAATTACTTGAAAACTCTCTCATAGGTCCCGTATCAATCATAACAGCGCGAAATTTCATTTTTCATAGGAACGGCCAACAACTAACAAAACTTTATATTTTACTTATTTTTTTATTAAATTCATCAATTTGGCTTTTACTAATTTACTATTTAAATTTAATTTTACACTTTGAGTTTGAATTCGCGCGATGCTACTATCAAGTGTCAAATAAAACTTCAAAACAAGGAACATAATAATATACTAGCTTCAAAAGTATTTTTTAAATTTGTTTATACCATAGAAAAAAGAATGTCCATACGTGCACATAAATATAAATGATAATGTTTAAATAAAATATATAAATTCTGTAATTTAAAATATTTTTTAAAAAATTTAAAAACAACTCATACAATTCAACTCAACTTTGGAAATTTAGAGCAAGAATCTGTTGAAATGGACAAATTATTGATGAAACAAATACAATAGTAGTAAAATGCTTAAAAATAGAATTATATGCATGGGCAAAAAAATAGTATAATGTTTCAATTTCAATTCTCTTATATTATTACAAAAATATGAGTAAAACAAAATCTATTATATTTTATCTACAACATGAATAAATAATGTATCTAGTAACATTTCCCGCAACCATAGACTAGTTTACCGTATTTCCTGCTAATATGGCGCTTGACGTAACTGGCATACTGATAAGTTTATTTACACCGAAATGTTTTATCTCTTTTTAACATTACAGATTTTTATATGGAATGAAAAGGGATAGTTGAAACCCACTTTTGAGTCTAACGAATATTAACGAATTGTGGTTATTTTACTTGAAGATTATATTTATTTTTCTAAATTTATGTGCAATCTTAGCTTTGATATTTCTTGATTTCTATTTACTTATATTTACTAATTTATTTTACACATTTTATCGTATAAGAAAATTCTTATAAGAAGACAATATATGGAGAATAATGCTAAGTCAAGGTATGTGTACAAATGAACGATCGATAATTTCGACATGTCATAACCAAACAAAGTTTTTTATTTATACCTTATAGTGATTATTTCTAGCAGAGGATAGAATAGAAGTTAAAATATGTTGTTTAAATGCTCAAGATTTGAAATAATTGAAATCAGGAGAAATACCACCAAAATACAAGTGTCAATTCAGAACCAAGGATCACCGTTGTTAACGTTTTTACTTCGAATTCGATCTTCAAATATTTAACGGACTTATGTTTTGAAAGGTGATTTTATAATATTGACGTATGGAGGTGTATTGCAAAAATTATTTAGCACGATCTTTTTCATTAAAGTTAACGTCACAATTTCCAGCTAAACCTATTCATAGCGATCGTGCAGTAATAAGTTCAATGTCGTCTATGATTATGTAATGGATGACGAGATTTGTTTTGCCCTGGTACTTAAATATTAAGTGTAACTCTAAATATTGTTCGATTCCGTTCCCAATCAATCCTTGTTTTGTACATATTCAAGAAATTATTGCTATAAGAACAGAGTGAGGTTATGTTGCGTTGTGCGAAAGTATTTCTCAATGTTCCGAGTTTCTGACGTACCTTGTATACTTATATAAACATTATGTTTATTAATGCACTTTCGCACTCTACAATAATAATATTAATATCATAAATAATTTTATTTAATATTGATGACTTAAACAAGTGGTTAATGACTGACTCTTGAATATGTTTGATATAATTGATAGTCTTTATTACATCACTTTAAAATATCTAATTGAACATACAAATGATTAATAAAATAAACATGTTTAAAATTTTAATACCAAAATTATGAATAAGTAATTGCAAATTAATTATTTATGTGAATATTCACCTGTTGTCAACAAAATCGTAGGTGTTGATATAAGTAGATGGGTATAGTTAAATAAATGTTTTATCAATTAAGTTATTTTTGGATATTATTTTCGGAATTTTCACAAAAGGTATGAGATAATTTTGTATTTTTTTATACGTATATCTTTAATTTTTATAAGTATTTAACTGAAACAATAAACAGATTTCAGGAAATCTACTACTTAAAAATATAATTTGTTGAAAATAAATGATTTATTAATTAAATTTTTGTGTTCTTTAATTTTTTCTTTGTAATTAAAATATTATGAAAAACTCTTTTAATGTCAAAATTATGAACTTTCGGAATATTTTTATATTATCGAGTTATATGCTTAAAAATCCATTTTTAAATATAGTAATAAACTATTCTTATAATTTCATTGCTTTTTTAATTATAATAAATAATATTTTTTATATTTTAGTATGGCTCAAGAAGGCACCAAATCATTTGTACAGATACAGATTGAAAAACTAAAAGCGTTGCAAGCAAAGCTGTCTACTGAAGCTGAAGAAGACTATATTATTATAAAAGAGGAGCCGTAAGTACTTCTTTCGTCAAATTATAAAATATCAAATACATCGAATTCACAGCCGTAGCGTTTACACTTTACAGTCGTAATCTTTTGCCCCTACGCCAAGACGGCCTCTAGACGAACGTATTTTTTTGCTTAAAAATTAATTTAAACAAGTTTTAGTTTATACTTTTTATAAACAATAATACTATCTGAAAATCGTAAATCTGCAAAGCAAATTATTTTAATAATGAGCAACGTAAAATTGTTTATGATAAGTATTTAATTAGTGTCACATAAACTATTGTCGAATTTGACAATGAATTTAGTAATATAACCCAAGTAGTCAAACTTGTCGTCAGACGACAAAAAGTTTGTTATCTTAAACCTGGAAGTGGTCTATCCGGTGTATGGCTGCATCGATCTGACGTCATATTATATTAATATACATGTTCTATATAATTATTAAAATTATTATTAAATATCTGTTTTTTCATGAGTAGTATTTTACTTTTTGACTAATTGTTTCCTAACACATTAATATATTTACATTAATATTTCATTACAAGCGATTATAAACTATGTCTGTGCAGTGTGTACTAAGACAATATGAAAAAAATCAATTAACAATATATTAACATAAAAAATAACCAAAAGTTGCAAAAAGTTCCGGGTTAAGAATTTCGCAGCTATAGCCAGGGCGCGCCGGGTGGGACGACCGTGCTATGCCGGTCCCGCACTAACCGCGCCCCGTCGTTTTCGTTCATCGTTCAGTCAGTCCGGCTCCGCGCGCGTTACGGCCGTGATTCCTCGTGTCCGTGTCACGAAAATAAATAAAAAAATAAATAAATTTATTATCTATTCTTTTTATTTTGGCGGTAAAATATTACGTTCACGTGGTTTTTTATTGAGGAAAGTGGAAATGTTTAATGTTTAGTATGTATTGTAACAATGATTCTAAGGTCAAGTTATGATAAGGGTGGTTAATTTCGTCACACGTTTCGGTAATTAGTGTTTAAGCGATGCAATATCAAAGTAATGAAGATGACGACTTGCAATATCAGATATTTGGAGATTCCTTCAATTTCCCAGTCGAGAATAATGCCTCTGCTAGCCGGCGTAGAAAGTAAGTTTTGTTTATTTTATTTTTTGTTTACAAATTAATTAGCCCTTTTTTGACTACTTAATTAATTTTAGAATTTAAAAAAAATGTAATATAATACAAGTGTGCCATTAAAGTTTTAAATTACAATGATAAAGTTAATACTAACACAAACTTTGTTATCGTTTACATTACATTGAACTAATACGTTTGATAAAAACTAATTAATTTAAGTATAAAAAAGTATAAAAATAATTTTATAATGTAGCACCTACCTACACTTTTATTATTTTAAAAATAAAAGTGTAGGTAAGTACTAGATTCTAACAGGTAGATGACAATGCAATGATAGTAAATTTTCATTATATACGAGCTTAATACTATAAATTGCTTAGTGGATAGTTAGTACAAAAATAATTTACGTTTAAGATCCTTTATAAAAAAATTACTAAATGAATAATCAGTTTAGTAAGATGAAAAATTATATCGCCATAAATTTATAAAATAAAATAATCTAGTCTGTCCTAATTTTTTATATTGTAACTTATATATAAGAAACATTCATAACTATAAAATAAGTAAGGCGCAATTGCTATAAAGGTACAACATATTTAATTTCAATATTACTTTAAGCAAAATATATTTTTTAGCATCACGCTATATCTCGCATATAGCAGGATATGAAGACAGCGCGTACCTAGTGCGAAGCTACTCCGTTCCTTAAGCAGCGCCCAATGTTGGAGACATTGGGTGTAGAATGGCGAAACTTAACGCCACGCTGTCTTCTGGAATCGACTAGAAACTGAACCCAAAACCATCGCATTTCCACTGTAATTCCACATTTCCGCCACATTAATTGACTATCCCTCAAATTGTAGAAGTTCTTTGAAAATAAGAATTGCCAATTTATATTATTTTTCAGCTATCCGTTTGGAGTGGTTTAGGCATCTAGCTAGATCCTCAGTAGGTTTTGAAGCTCAGGACATAAATTCAAGTCGGTCTTAAAAAGCCTTGCCAAGGCCAAGGCCTTTAAAAGCTCAGCCTGCTTTAAAATAAACCTTAATAAAGAACCTTTATCCTATGTCCATTAGGTAGGACTAATAGTATTAAGGTATTTATTTAAGATTTGTGACATGTGACATACATGTTTTAGTTTCAAAATTCTCATACTCCCTGGAATTAATAATTTTCTTTTAATTGATATAGTAACAAGAAATCGATTTGAAGTTGACATCGACTGAATACTCAATTTCTCGGCGGAAAATGGGAAACGTATCAGCGTGAATATTTAAGGATATTATATATTCGGCGAATCTCGTTGCCAAGTATAGATACGTAAGCTGTAAGATATCTACCGGTTGCTTCAATAGCCAAATTTGAATACGTGACCTTCAACTTGTATGGGTAATCCTGCGTGCTCTCGCGGACCTTGAAACGTTCCGAGGTCTCGCGTACAATGCCTACATACCTAAATAGATGAAGCCTTAATAATTTTTGCTGTTTTTTTTTTGGGAAAATGGTATTTTCGATCATCTGTACTATTTAGAACATCGTATTAATTAGAACATTGGATTTACATGTCAGGTTTTTAAAGAATTGGAGTTTGTCGATTTGTGCATTGAACTGCTCATTTTTCATGAGGTACCGCTGCGAGCATTGTATCGAATATATAGAATAATTGTGTTTATACAATAATATTATTAATATTTTATAGTACGAAAGATATTTTTATTTTATTTTTATATTTATATGATAATTACTTCATTAGATTATACACATTGATTATATTATACTGTTTAAAATATAATTAATGTATTTATATTAGTCGGTAACAACGATCAAGGCGGCCATGGTAAGTTTGACCACCCCTGTGACACGCAAGTCCAGTGAACTTAAATACTATAAGTAAATATTCAATTAATTTGTTGTGATAAGAAAAAAAAAACGGAGAACGTAGTCTGTTACTTTTAGATATTTTTGATAAAAGTCAATGCCTTAGTCGGTTTTTAGCCGACTGCGCGGCGCAAAGGACAGTAATTTGTTTATTCATCTACGTACGCATGTAAGAAAATGATGTATATGTGTGTTCCTATTCGACGCAGTGCCCAAAACCTTGGCCAATTTTGATGAATCTTATATATAAATATATTTTTATTCCTTGTTGATTAGCGGAACCCGACGCCACGCTTTGCAAAATATTGAAGTGAAATTGTACCCACAACCGTCACGTTTACAGGCAAACGCTGTGTCGCTGCACCACTACGGCCTAAATTTTTATTCTTTTTAGTACTGGGGAACGGAGTGTCTTAACACAAGGTTCCCTCTGCCTAACCTGCTGTGTAATTTTTTCTTTTCTTTTTCTTTCTGGTATGAAAAGAGTCGTCCCAATTACGTCGATTACCTGTATTTTAATTTATTTTTGAAATTACTTGACATTGGATATATGAATGAAGTCATTTTATGTTACATATGATATGCGGGCTTGTCATGGTGTTTCCGGTCTTATCTAAACGAGTTTTGACTACAATCGTGTCTGAAATTTTAAAGTCAGTATGTCATAAAAGTGCTTTATACAATCGAGAAGGAATTTGCATAACTTAGAGCCTTAACATTTATGGCATCTATAAGTATAATAAGGATTTATTACATTTAGCTATTGTAGTATAAACTGACATGAT
The DNA here is from genome assembly GCA_000313835.2 of Heliconius melpomene melpomene. NCBI lineage: Eukaryota > Metazoa > Arthropoda > Insecta > Lepidoptera > Nymphalidae > Heliconius > Heliconius melpomene. The sequence goes on along the minus strand of HE671609.1, from coordinate 195,112 downwards.
AAAGATTTTACAAAATGTATGGCAAGCTTTAAGTTTAGAAGGATATATTAGGTTCGTATTTATAAAATGCTCTCAACTCTGAGATCAATCTTGAGATGCCTTTTTTATTCATAAATTATAATCTGTTCTTCTTTTTCTGTTGTTTCTTTTTTTTTTTTATAATTTTTATCTGTCATTTATTATACACATGTATATTTCTATTCTATGGAAAATTTTTATGTTAAGTGATAAATTATATTTTATTTCATTCAATATTAGAGCTATCGATCTAATAATGCTAGTTCTAAATCAATCTATAATAACCTTTAACAAAATGTTTAATAATATCGACTGACTGACTGTACTTAACTATTATAAATTGACATTATCTAGCCAAGAATCTTAATTTTCAATTTATTTATGTTTTTTGTATGTGACATAACTAATTTCAATGTAGGTATATTTTTTACTAGTATGATCTCACGGCGACCTTGACTAATAAGATACTATCTTATTTGTCTACACGTGATATTTTAAGCTACGACTCGTAGGCCTCTTTATTTCATACAAATCAATTATTTTTGGGGCACACGTGGCCTTATGGCTTGTAGGTTAAGCGAATTATACCTTACTTACTACTAGTGGAATTTATATCCGGTTTATGTAGCGGATATAATAATAAACATTAAAAAGTTCACCTGTCTTTGTCCATATGTCCATTAATGTAAGAAAACCTTCCAATGTTATTTTGAACCACTTATTGTTCGATACTCTTGAAAGTTTGTAAACATGGTCGGTTCCTATGACAATACAATATTTTCATAGCATGATCCTGATCTTCTTACCAATATAATCAGAATCAGCCTTTGCCACTCAATAGACAATGATAATACTCTATTTGAGTTGAACATTGAGGATGGTGTGATAGCCTTAATTCGAGCTTTACAACCAAAATTCTATTTTATTATTAAAATAACAAACAAACAAAAATAACAACTTGGCAATCGCCGCTATTACTCTACTAAAACTTCAAGATGTTACAAATCCAAAATAAAAAAATTAGTATTAATATTGATGTTTTTTTACTTGTTTCTTCGTTCATCTTATAAAAATAATTAAATCATACAATTAAAAACTATCATTTCATTTATTCATTAATTGTGCTTTTCACGTCCAAGTAAATACAAGTACGTAGCGAGTACTAACAAGTAGCATTGACCGGCGCTACCCCTAAAGGTAAACGACCAACGAGGGTGGCACCCCCCAGTACGATGCCTTAATTGCACGTGTATCGGCAGATGGCAGTCAAGGTGCGAGCCAGTGACGACCTTTGAATGCTATCGATATTAAACTATCGATAAGGAAGTGCTTCTTGTTGTGTAAGCAGCTGTGCTAGTGATGTTATTTATGTTGTTATATGTTTAATGAAACGATAGTTTATAATTGTTTTATTATTATAAAATTTATATGTGTTTTAAATTATTTGAATTAAATGAAATTTATTTGTGTGTTAATATTAAATATGAATTATGAATTTCATCGATATCGACACAGCATTATCTAACTATTCTATGACTATCAAAGTAATTGGGGTGGCGGGACGTAACTTTCACACGATGCAACTGAACAACTGCAACTATTGCCTGTAATAACACCTATGTTTTACACTATTTAACTTTATTTTTTTTCCTTTACTTACTTATCATTTTTTACTAGCGAATTTGACATTTGAGAAAATTGTTTTATTAAAATATGTTATCTAGTCTGCTTCGGTTTTTGTTTTATTAAAGAAAGCCTAGGAGTAGATGTATGAAGACACTCCTATAGCATGGCTATTCAATGGTTTGTGTCCCTTTTGTCTATTTTTTTTCGTAATTCGACCTTTGTTCTACAGTGCTTGTTGAACTTTTCTACTTAAAAGGATATACTTAACTTACACATCTATGATGTATGCTTAACTGCGATGATTACGGGTTCGACCTCATTCAGGGGGCATGATAAATACATTATTTGTGTTTAAGTGTCTGTACACTACGAAAACTTTTGCCACACAATACTCAATGAGAACACTCTGTTTGTGTTAAAAGTGGAGAGCAGAGTAATTCATCATAAGCTAAACTCGAGATGATAGCGTAAATTTGAAAGAATTTTTATCATAAAAAAAAACAAATAATCTAGTCTATATCTATAGACTATATTATCTATAATAGTCATAAAAATTATATTTGAAACTAGATTAACAAATACATATAATTACAAATAATTAAATTGAATAGATGATGTAATTGTTGTGATAGCAACAGTAAAAATAATATTTTAGGCCCACGTGGCTGACAGTTCTACGTTTTTTTTTTTCGTAAATGTTGAATAGAACAGATGTTAAAGAAATACACTTATAATGCCTTAAGAATTCGGGGGAGCCTATTGAGCCTTTACTTAGGTCCCTTTACCTAGTTCCTTTGTTGAACGATATTTTTGCTATAGTGTTGCGCAATGAATAACAGACATGGGTGGCTCGTATGTATGTCAAAGTTCGTCTGGCCCTTTTTTCTTTTAATTTTTTTAAACATGTGGTAGCGATGTTAATAAAATGTCTTTGATTGAATTTATGGTTTTGATGTGTAAGAAAGAGAGAGAGAGAGAGAGAAAGAAGGCTCAATATTCTTATGGATTTAGCTCGATTATTGTAAAATGTGCATTTGATTCAAAATTCCTCAACAGAAATATAAAATTAAAATATTAAGAAAAAACAGATTAGTTATCCCGTAATCCGTCTTATATTAATAGAAAAATAATAATGATAATTTCTAAGTTTGCAAAATTAAATTTTTCTCTAATCTAGTTATGACTTAAAAAAAGCAGCAAGCAACTATATGTATGTATATTTTTAGTTTTCTTAAGAATATTTAACATAGTTTACTTATCTCTCGTACCTCGATGGCGCGTGCGGTGCCCGGTGTTCACATTAGTACCTTCCTTCGATTTGACAGCTGGTGCACAGACAAAACTATTTTTTTTCCTTTTTTTGTGTCACAGTATTTATTGGACTCAGATAATAAATAATTTTTGGTATGATAAAAAAATGCGATGCGTTAGTGTGAATGCACGTTCATATTAGGAATATGGCTACTTGTTACCATTCTATATAGGCATATATTATGTTGTAATTTAAAATTTATATAAATATATATATATATAGCAAATAGATCACAGTTTCTTAATAACAGAGTTCAGGATTTTTTTGAAGTCTTTAAACATAATAATTTCTAAATCATTTCTGAATTAATAGTCTATTGAAATACATGTAATACATGTATAGTTTCTTTTAATTCACCGGATAGTTGTACCTTTTCATTATAATACGTTTTTCATACTTATAAACATTGTATAATTATATGTGGTGTCAGTCCCCTCTCAGTCTCAGCAGAATAAAATTGCCATAGAATTATACGCTTGCGAATCATTAAATATACATAACTAGACTTAATATAGTAGTTAGTAGCTTTAACACTTCTGTTGGTATATTTATGAACTATGAAGTAAACTTTAATTAGCTTTTAGTAATAATTGAGATGAAAAATTTAAATAATTTATTATTAATGCTATTAAAAATATTTTTTCGTCATCACATTTGTTTTACGCTTTTAGCTTAGCAATGCGCACAATAGATATTAATTTAAATAAGATAGTTGCTTATAAAATCGTAAAAAATAATAGAGACATATTTTAAAAGAAATAACTTCTAATAAAAAAAGCTATAATACTTTTATTAGTTTCTGGGCTGACACACAAACCACATTGGAAGTGTATTACACACCTTTTGAAGCAGACCATGCGGGCAAGTTCAATGCTATTTTCATAGAAATTGCCAGGGCTTTCGACTAACCCCTGTGTAACTGAATATTGAGTAGAAAATAGAAATTATAGAATAGTCACATATGGAGGTAGATTTATAGAATGGTTGCATACAAAGGTAGATTAAAGCTTATTTTTCTGATTCTTATATACGGGTATTCTCAATTAAAAACATTCGACTGTTAGTATGAAACTGTCATAATTTATCTATTAGTACTGAATGTCAAGAAAATGATGAAAATTCTCATTATCAGTTCTCGTTTCGTTTACGGCTTTCTTTGTTTTTTGCTACTCCCTTTTACACGCATATAGCCGGGCAGAGAGCACCTAGTGTCGAGACACTGTTTGCTCTGCTTTCCACTTCCACATTATCCAGAATTGGGATCATATGCGTTGTCTCACTGCGGCCACGTTGGCTTCATGTAAACTAAAGACGTATTGGTAATATTATATTTACATAGACATATCTAACTATTTGAAAGTTTATACTTTGCGCTCTAGTTATTGAACAGAGCTAACTTGGGTGGATGTAATTTCATCATAATCTTATCTATATATCTATTTATTTCTTTATATTTCTAAGAAATTAAGAAACTCCCCATTTTATCAAAGTTCACAACCCTGTTCTTTATAAACATTTGCAAACCCTCATGATCATAATTTTACTGTTTTAAGGAAACTTTACCAACATAACAGTTTCCTTAATGTATGTGGGCTGTTTATCGTGTATTTTATACCTATTTCCTATGCATGTAGCGTTAAAGTTAACATATTTAAAATTTTTGTATGGTTCTTCCTATATTTTGCCTTAATATAGTACTATTGGGACAAAACTTTAAATAAAAAAATAAATAAATGAAATAATAGTAGAGTTTCTAAAAATAATTTCTAAGCTTGTATTTCTATTTCCCACAAATTGAATATTAATGTTGCCAGTACACCGCAAATGATTGTGACAGTGTAAATTAATATCACTTTCTCTGTTTAAATGCTATTTCACGTTCTTCTTGACAAAGAATTGCCACATTATTATTTCCTTTCTCAGAGAGAACATAGTATTAAGACACTACGTTCTTTCTGCTTGAGTCAACTCTGTGTTTTGCTTACCAGACCAAGTGAATAAAAATGATGTTCCATCGCTACGACGGTCTTAAACACATTATTTATTCAAGAATATACATTTTTTTATTATTTTAAATATAAACAAACAAAGCTCCTTGTATAATTGTTACAAGTAAATCATTTAACTAAAGAGCATGTAATTGTTTGCTTCCATATAAATTAATTTAATTTATTCCTTCTAATGATCACCAACAAGCGTGACCGCCATATTGCACCTTTTTCATGGTTGGACGGTTGAGAGTCCATGGGAAAATTGAGATGGGCTATCCCATCATTTATGTGAGATTTGTTTTAATATGTATGTGTGTGTTTTATGGGGAACTTAATTATTTTTTATGAATTCTATTAGGTACTTTTGTAATTATGTATTGTACTGATTTCTTTACGTTTGTTACAAGTTTTTTGTTTAACTTTGAAAGTTTGAAATAATTGCTAATCTTGCTTCTTTTCGAGCCGAACTTTTAAGTTAGTCACTAAAAAAAATAGTTATTTCATCAATTTCTTTCTTTTTAAAGTTGTAAGTTGCAATTTTTATAGTTTTGTCTTTGTAATTTTGTAGAAATCTTCTTTAATATTTTCTATTTCTCAATACAAAACAATTAATTCAGGTCAGTAATAAATTATACCATCAAACCAAAAAATATGATTCACGATGACTATTCATGAGAAATAATGCGTAAATTATAATATATCGCCTACTATAATTAATTTAGGGGTGTGAATACCCCACATATTGTTGTACTAAAATTCACGTCACACGTAAGTACAGGTAAATTTCAATTCCCACGTTTTCAATAGGGGGCTCTTGCATTACTTGGACAAAGCGACAAGCTTGCATGTAGTATCTCAACTAATTTTTATACGAGATATTTCACAAGGGATGATGCTACTTTGTTTTGATTGCTCGTGTATTGACCCCAAGCGAGGTAGGATTTCTAAAGTAAATTGAGTGACATTGTAGTTTAAGGACGTTTGATGTCTATAAGATGATTTGTAAGGAGAATAGTATTATTTTGAGGGTAGATTTGTATGTGCAATCAAAGTTAGTTTCGTGTTATTAAAATATTTAACAAGTTGCTTGTGCTTTTACGATATTTTGTTTATGATAATAGAAATACTATCCTTTATTTAAATTATCAATTCTGAATATTTACTTATATATAATAGTAAAAGAAAATCGTAAAATTGCTACGAAATGTAAGATTTTTCCAGTTATAGAATAAGGCGTACTAAAACGACTCGTAGTACTAATTTAACGTGGCCAAATATTAATTACAAATAATAGCAACTAAAAGCACTTCTGTCATAAGTGGGGACCGAAGTATCTTAACACTAGGTTCCCTCTGTCTACCCTGCTATGTGAGGGATACAGCGTGAAGCTAATAAAAAAAACATATATTACCCTTTTGTGTTACACCATTTTAATCTATGAATTGAATCAAATACTAAGCCTACAATAAAATATATTACGTTTTCATCATTTCCTGGCTGAAATAGCTCATTCTGCTGATTTCTCATATTTCACGACTAAACACTGACATTTATTGCTGTAAGCTTTGCGTACATTTTCTATTACTTAGGGTCGTTCTTATAAACCTGTTTTTAATATTCAACTTGAATTTATTCAAAGAGATTTTAATACATATTGTATTTAGAGTGCAATGCCCCATCTCAATGTTATATGCTTATATTAATTTTATGAATAGGAAATATTGATTTTTTAATATAAATTTTAAGTTTATGTGTCGTATTTTTTAAAGGTTAATTAAGTTTATTTTAATGTTTATTTAAACTTGTTTTACTATAATTTAGTTGCACCTATATCTCTTTTGTCTAACACTTTTATATATAACTCGACAATATAGGTTATTTTGAGTGTAGGTATATGTTAATCGTTTATATCAATTTTCTTTATATTTATTCGTAGTTGGTCTATTCAGTGCTAAAATAACCTATTTGTTCTTTTATATTATCTTAATTACTAGATTAGAATACTAAGAAATACGCATTTGTCGCACTCACAATAGAAACAACTCATATCGTTCTACCATTGTAACAGGAAAATAAATATAGGACTACTGCATACTAGAAGTGTACCATTAAACAACAAAGCAATTTAAATAAACTATAATCTCTAATACAATGTATTCAGGATGTGATACCCTTTATCCGAAAAAGATACTTTAGTGGGGAGTTTATTAGGGATCCGCACTGGAGGGGTAATTTATTGAAATTATTGACGTTTCTCAATTTTTGTATTTATAAATTAAATATATATTATTATTTATTTAATTTAGTTATTTCATTTTTGTATATAAATTATACATTTTTAAGATTTTTGAATTGTTGCACACTACGGATAGATACATATTTAGAAATATTATATATTTTTTTTTATTTTTATACGTTTTCTGAAAATATAAATTATACAGTATAAAATAAACATATAAGCTACATAAACTGTGTTCTGTATTTCTCAGCACTTTTCTTTTAGGTAGGTGCACATTTTGACACGTAACTTTAATGAGAATTTACTTCAAAGAAGACATGAGCCCGTATACTCCGACACTACCTGTTGAATATAAATTTTTGAATACATTATAAATATTAATACAAATATATTATTATTTATGTTGGTACGGAACTAATGTATATCGTGCTGGGTTTTTTTTTCATAGTAACACCACAGCTGCCATGCTCATTGTGGGGGCCGCAGATGGCGCGTGCACTCCCGCGTTTCATTTCGATCGATATTTCTACTATAGTAGTTTATTATATTAAAATTATATATATAGGTAATATTATGTTGACAGCGGAACATCATAAATTATTTGATTTTTTTTTCATAAATTTGATGTGAAATTGCTATGTTTACTACTATTCAAAGTCAATAATTTGGTCTATATGTAAATCTTTATTGGGTAGGTTATAATATATATTTTTTGCTTCTTTCTGTATCCCGCATAGCAGGATAGGCAAAGGGAACCTAGAGTGGTAAGACACTCCGTTCCCGACTTTCAGCCGATTTTTTGTTTATAATCTTAAAATCGAAATATTGTTTTTTTATATCATAGGCTTAAAACGTTCTTTTACCAATGTCTTGACAATCAGGTCATGGCCACGGTAAGCAGTGAACGTCGTTATTTCCACATATCCCATTCCACGAACATAACCTAGAAGTCGTCCTTCTTAAAATTCAACATATTATTACTTGTTTTATGTAAACCATACAACTTAATGTATTTACTTATATTTAAAAAACCAAAAATCTCATTAAAATAATCGTTTCATAATAAAAATAACAAGTTATCACATCTGGTGTTAATAGCTGCCAAAGCTATAAATTAGTACAACTCCTCACAAAACACCGCTACCAAATTCTATAACAATTAATCAATATTATCAAAGGGCTATTAAAGAGTAATAAATACATTAGTAACATAAAAAGGTGACTCCTGGATATCGAAATCTAATTTTCGATAAAATTGGCACTCGTCGATTGACACGTGGAACCCCAGATGGGCTGTCACCTGCATACGGACTCGGAACTGCATTCTTCGCGACCACCGGTCGTTGCACTGCGATTTTTTGATTTTTCCAACGATCGTGTGTACCGAAGTCTGTGTACTTTAAAGTATTTCAGGCCTTAACTACAATTATATTGCCGCCAAAGCTCTGCTGGTTAATTTTAACTGGTTGATTTTTTTAGCAGGTATTCGAGTAAAACGCGAATATATAATGCTTATATATATGAATCGATTTAATGACTGGTGATATGTTTGTTATAAAGTATTGTTAGAAACTATTTTAAAAGATTTTCATGTAGTTTGCTTAACAAAGCCAAAATAAAAAAAAACTTACAAACTAAAACTTTTCTGAAGCCAAATATGTGAATACCATTATTAACTAATATTTCAATTTTGTTTTACTTATATATTTTTTTAAAGTGCAATGAAGAATATATATACTCGTACATATATAAAAACTCATAATATTAGAATATAAAGTCAAATATAATTTAAATATATGAACGGATTTCGTCTATTAACTATTCGTGATTTGTAGTCGTACAAAGTGGCGATAATATGATAAACTGTAACAATTTAGCCCCGTGGCGCTTGCCTGGAACAATGACCTCATACAATAAACAAGAGGCCCCTCGCCCGTGTGATTGCTCTGTACTATATTTCTGAACCACAAATAATTATAGAATTGTTTGTGTGGATATTGCTAATTTAGTCCACAGTTTAGTCTTATGGGTACTATTTTATAACTTTGTTCCATACACATTCTGTAATTGCGTTAATCTTTTATGTATTTTATAGTTTCCTTTTATTATCATACAAAACCAGCTGCTGTCGCGATAACTTCATAGTTAATAGTAAAAGCAATTTGCAAATACCTCATACATTTCTTACTTAATTCCCTGTAATTATATAAAATACTTCTATTTCGTTCCCACAATAGTTGTATTTGAAAAGCGATGGCATTGGTTCATTAGCGCTTTCTCTAAACACCTTTCGGGCGCGTGCTGCTTCGTAATTATTATAAGAGGGGAGGAAGTTGGGAAAAAAATGGAAAAAAGGTGACGCGGGGTTGAGAAATGTCAGGCCATGTGCGCGGGAGTCATTGTACGCCTTGAGACATTAATCTTAGGGGGAAATGACCAGGTGAACAACCCCTAGACTGTTGTTGTTCAACAATACGTAAGTTTTTGTATGTTGACTCTAAGGATTTGTCAGTTCAAATTTGCGAATGGGTATATTTCTGAAGAAGATTTGGTAGCGTAAAACAGTTTTATTCATGCCCCGAATACAGACGGACCAGCGATCGTAATCACGAGGCCAGCTGTCCCTTTATAATATGCACCCCACTTTTATACCTATCCTAATGTCCTTAGCATAATAAAAAAAGCAATTACAATTGTTCCTTCGGTAATGAAACCACTGTTTTCGAGTTGGGGGTTTTAGCATGTGAAAATTATCAATTTAAAGATAAGGGAAGCTTCTATCCGCAAAAGGCGAGCTCGTATGGGCATTAAAATTATCACATGTTGTAAATGTGTCATCCACGGCATATGGTCTGGCGATGTCTCACAAAAACCTGGAGCCCCTCGTTTAGTAAACAAGTCGGAAGTTGCTACCAGATTTCATAGTTTTTGTTCTTATTTTCAGGCTTATTTGAAATATATATATTTGAGATATAAATGTATGTATATAAATAAGAAATGCTGGAGGCTATCGTCGGGACGACGGGGCGTCTGATTGTAAACACCACGATTTTGAGTTCAAATCCGTCTCTGAGTCAATAGAATCGTATTTTTTTCACCTGGTAACAAGACAGCGTGTCCAAATTTGGGCGGAAAGTGACGTACGAAGTGTCTTGTCACCAGGTTCCCTCTGCATAACCCTACTATTTGCAAGAACAGCGTGAAGCAATTTGTTTATTTTTGTTTTAAAAAAATATATTACATATTTAGCATTGATTTTAAATTACTATAAAAAAATGGCTTACAATTTTTATACAAGTAACCCTTCTATACATAGACATAGATGTATGTACAATATCAAGAATAGCTTATTACTTTTTGTTATGTTGATAAATGACCATGACGTCGCGTGAGAAAGCCCTAATGAATAGACAAACTTAATTCGCATCCCCTTTCTATTGCCTCACGTGCGTCTGCACATTAGATCTACTATTTATCTATATTATACTCAGAGGGAACCTGTTTGGACCCCTGCTTATTTACTCATAGTGTAGATAGAGAATGGCTACGAAAAGACAACATACTTAGAATTTTTCTATAGATAAGATAATTTTTTTGTGAGACGTTGCTTAAGAAAACGTTTTAGTAAAAAGAATGTTTTAATTTGTAGCGTGATGTCATACTAACAAGCTTAAAGTCTCTTTAAATTGAATTTGGAATTAAAAATTTATCAATTAAAGTCTAGTCGTTTTTGTAACTGATATACTCTATAAACCTATTTTGATGGTTTACTTTGGATACTCACAATTACGTAGACTATTTTTTCTAGTGTCCCGACACTCCGTTACCCACTTTCCGAATTCTATTTCATTTCATATGTTACGTATGGACTAATTCCTTACTCAATTCTATAATTTAAAGCTATACGAAACTAAAAATCATAATCTACGATAGTTTTAAACATTTAACCGACATTCCATATTAAATGACAGGATACAGTGATTTACTATTATTATACTACGGTATTTTTATACTGCCATTAAACGATACGTGCTTAGTATTTGTAATATCGGCTGTTTATGAAGTACAACTTCACGCTTTTCCCGCTTAACAGTGTACCAGCAGGTAGCTAACCTTGTGTAAATACACTCTGTTCTCTGCTTCCCTGAAATCCAGATATCACGGAGGAAAGGAAAATGATTCATTCGCTCGAATGAAGATCGAACTCACAACCGTCACGTTTATAGTTAAGTGCACTCTGTCCCTCTGCACCACGACGTCCTTAGAAATACGTAATAAGAAATCCTTTTTTTTTCCTTTTTTGTAACTGAAAGTATTTTATTTTAAAGATGTTTAACAAGTTTGTTTGTATGTATGCGAAATACAATATGTTTAAAATTACATGAATCCTTAATTGGCTGTTAAGTATGCACGAAAGCATCTTCCGTGGTGCGTTGCTATGAGACGGTAGATTACTTATTGCATTGACTTTACTGCTTAAAGCTAATAGATATTTTTAGGAATCCGAAGTGTTTGATAAATAATTACTTGACGTGGTGTTTAGAACCTGCTGGAGAATGGACGAGCTCACCAGCTAAAACGCGAGGCAGCGTCAAGGCCAACTTTTCACAGAACGCGCGTAACGTTTCTTCGAAAGGGAAGAAAGGTGAACATATTGTTTCCCCTTTTTATTACGCTAATGTACGTCGTGTCGGCGGGAATCAACGACAAATTACTTTCACCAAGCTAATGTGCGCATTGTTTTGAAAAATAACGATTGTATATTTTACGATAAATTCAATCCCACTTCTGATTTTAGTTCACACTTACATCATCAGTGCGGGGAGCGATCGATAATATCTTAAGCATTTTTAATTAGTAAAATGAGACAAAAACATATTGAATAAACATTAACATTTATTTAAAAGAGCCGACCGTCCTTCGCCATTTACAGAGGGAGACCAACTTGTTTCTTTTGTGTGGACAGACTTGTAAAGCCTTTTAAAGTAGCTTTTTAGATATGAATATCGTTGAATCGATGTGTGCTTAAGCCTTCGCTATTTATTGCATATAAAATTTTATATACAATTCTTAAGTTTAAACGTATTAATAATTCGCGTTCGCAATCTAATGAGGGGGGTTTTTTGTTACTTGAATTTAACAACATTTTTATGTCACAGGGAAGGGCGAAGGAAACAGGAAACCTAGTGTTGACATATTCCATTCCTCACTTTCCACCCAATTTGGACGTGCCATATTGAGTGACGGAACCTAACACCGCGCTTAATCTTGTTAATACAGCGAGTAAATAAAAATAATTCATACTTTCGAATGGGAATCAAATTCACAATCGTCGTCTTTAAAGTCTGACAAAAATTATTTTGTAGATTAATTCTTTAAGTAATGGTAATATTTGACAGAGAAAAACAAATAAAAGAAGAAGAAAAATTGTAATTCTGCATGTGGTGTGATAAAAACGTCACGTTTAGCTTATCTAGTTCAGGGGGGGGACACGTTTCCCTATACATGAATATTCCTTTGCATGTCATTCGAACCGAAAACACTATTTTTTATCGCCAATGTTTTAAAATTTTACTAAGAAACAATTTCTTAATTTCTTTGTTAAACAAGTATTTTCATAAACTTAATAGAGTTAAAGTTCTTGTTCTTAAAACATCCTTCATATGCGGATCAACCCGACTAAATCATGAATAAACGCCTACGCTTCATTAAGCTCAAAATAGACTATGACTATATACTTTTGCTATGTGTCCAAATGCTTAAATAATTTGTTGAAAAAAATTATAGCCATGTCTTTGGATTTTACCATATGTTAATTGTACCTATATATACATTATGTTTCAAATAAATGTAAACATTTTTTTTAATAAAAACATATTAATTCCACATAATTATTTATTTTTTCATATTATATCTACTTATTTAATTATGTTTACATTGTCATGTATTAAAATTTAATCATTTTATTACCTTACCAATGAAAATTGATCGTATAGCTTGTTTTGATAGTGTATTTATAGATGTAGCTATAGTTTTTACCTTTGTTCATATTAAATTTAGATCAGACGAAACCTGTCCCGGCCAGGATGAGAATAATTAGTTCCATACCATTGGAGGACGTATAGTGTTACGTAAAATTGCTTCGCCGGAGGCCGCCTAAGTGCTTTCTCATATGCGAAATCCGGTGTCATATTGTCTTTCAACTGCTTGTTTGTAGACGTGATTTGTTATGGTTCAGAAGCTTTGTACTTGAAGTGTTTTGGTTGCATTTTCACTATATTATATTATAGTCCGCCTATAGAATAGGCTATAAGTATCTAACTTGCCTTTTGTTATTCAGCCAGTGGAACTAAATACCTTGTCATTTTATTATATTGCTGGCGCCCGTCAGAATTAAACAAATGGTAAACAAAATTATTATTTTATTTATCTACAGCCCAAATTGCTAAATTCATTATACAGACCAAAACTTATTGTTGTCTACTTTCTTAGAAAGGATCACTCACTTATGGTATAAAAGAATACAGATTTACTTTGGAATATCCCAAATAACCCAAAAGTTACCGTACCGATAAAGAGAATGAGAGAGACATAGTGTAAGAAACTCTATTCTCCATTTTTCGACCAATTTTCGAGACAGCATGAGATTATTAATTGGTAGAATTCAACGCCGCGTGTCTATCAGAGGATGGAAGTAATATTAAATAATCATTCCTACAGTCGATTTGTATTGTAAAAATATCTTATAAACTCAATACAAGTGTTGTCAAACCGACATTCTAAGTACATTGCACTGCCAACTATGCAGCCCATTCAACTGTTCAGGTCATACGTGTCTATTTGAGTGTAATGTAAGAAGTTTATCTTTATTATTCCTGCTATTTCAGCTCGGACTTTACTATACCGCCTGTTGTTTTGCACGTTCTCGGACACATATGTTTGTTTATTAATATCTATAGGCTTTTGATTATAATTTTTAGCTTTTACTTGAGGTTTCATGGTCAAATTAAGGGGATATAGTAGGTTACATGAAAACAATTGATGTTATTTAATATAGTGGACAGCACAAAACATATTTTTTCAATTTGACCCGATTGTTTCTGAGATTAGCGAGGTGATACAAACAAAATCTTAAGCTTTCTGATATTTGTGTCATTAAATTTCAAATAAAACGAAATGTTTATAAAGGTTCACTGGAAGATAACATTTTTTTAAAATATATACATATATCTAGAGATCTTAAAAGGTAATAAAAATTTTATATAATCGGTATCAGTTAAGTTTTAAAATTATTCATAAAATATGACAACCTAATAAATGTTACAGAAATTGGTTACCCTATCACATGAATGGGTATAGCATTAAGACATTATTTTTATATTTTTATTGTAATAACATATTTTATATCTAAAAATTCTAGAAGCAGGTAAAAATATTTGGTTATTTTTAAAGAATTTGGAATGAACCAAATTTGCATTTGGTTGCAATTTACATAAACGTTTACATTCTGTTGCATTTATATTGCCATATTTATTAAGCAAATAACGTTTATTATATCTAATATACGATATATTCTGACCGAATTCTAATAAAGTTAATAACGGCTGATTTCTAAGCATTTTGCCTACGTATTACAAAGTACAGCGTTGAGTTCCGCGATGTGTTCAAAATTGGTCGAAAAGTAGAAATCGTTGTGTCTTGACTATTCCAGTAACACCAAATTGCTTTTTATATAATACCATAACAATCCATAGCGTATATACGTAATTAAAAATCCCATGTACCTATCATTAAAGCCAAAACTTACGTTACATATAAATTAAGTTGTTAAATAACTACCTCCATTTGTAAAGTTGTTGTTATCTTTAGTTCTTATTGATTTCCTTTCCACAACCGCGTGGTGGAACCCGTTTCAAATATGTAAGTTATCGATACTGAAACGCACATTGCATTTTCAAAGACAATCCGATACTCAGAAACAATACCTCTGGGAACGTAAACAGGTTTTGCTGGAATTAAAAAAGGATAATCGAGGGATCTTTGTAAACCACCCACTCGATAGTTGATAGTAATAGATGGGAATGTATTTGAAGTAGAGGAAACTATCTTTTTAAATTAAAAATAATTACGCTTTTAAAAGATAGTAAGGTATTGATTTAGGTGTTATATAATAATTTTTGGCAGAGCAAAAAGAAAAATTGTATCTAAGGGTACATAAATAAACAAATTAAAATATGTCTTCGCTTTCTCGACCCAAAATAAAAACATCATTTCTCACCCAAAACTTTCTCATCTCACTCAACATTTACTAAACAATCCAAATCATTCCCCAAACATAACGGGGCTTTGTTTGGAATACCTTCAAACTTGTTTCATCTTGAAGTGCTAACTATCCCTTACAGTCATTGAGACATAGGGGACATCGCAGGAAACATGGGTATGCGTGAGTTAACTGGCCACTTCCTCAAAACCCCCTCTATATTTTGCTATATTTTTCAACTGTAAGGAACTTGTGATTGTTGTTAATTATCGTCCAAGGAGCTTTCTGTCCTTAGCTTTCCGGTTATGTTATGTTATGTGTGTATTTAAACTTTTGATTATATAACTTTAATTTGGTTAAAGTTTTAGGCATTATTGTTGCGAATGCTATTTTTTTATTTTAAGTTATTTTCCCACTGTATCACTCAGAGCTTAGTGTTAAGACACTCCGTTTTCCATTAAAACACTTCCGTTTCGTCCAAATTGCATTGCGTGTTTAGTGGCGGAACAAAACGCTGTGCTTTGCTGATGCTGATGACGAGACCAGAGCGAGAAAAATCAACAAAGCCCAAATATCCCTGTGTTAAAATTGAACCCACAACGCTTACTGTCGCAAACTTGTTCCCTTGCAGCGCCAGGTGGCCTCAATTGCTACAAGAATTATTGGAAAATATGTGATCTAACCTTTGTGGGCTACTTGATTACCATGGCAGCCCTAAATCGAATAACCAGAACTACATAGACAACACTAGCTGAAAAAATTAATAAATTACTATAATTACTTTAAAGTGACATAAATTTAGTTGACAAAATTATATTTTAAAAAAGATACTTTATTAATAGGATATCCTTGATAATTCCACTTGTCCATGTTTCGCTTCGTAGATAATCAGGGTATTTCCGTTCAGGTACAATCGGAGGTGAAATCACATGTGTGGAGGGTGGTGAGGGCAGGTGGAAGTGGCCATAGATGAACTATCTACTTCCTTACTTTAATTAGAATTTATTCTACGTTCACATTTATTACTTAATACCACCTTACGTTCGTTGCTAAGGATATTTTATCCTTTGGTCGCGATGTTTTTTTCTTGTAATTCATTAGATACGTACACCTTTATTTCCACATACAAATAGAATATTATTATATAAAAAATAATTTACTGAGGTCATCGTGGCGCAGGGGCAAAAGCGTGCGACTTTAAACGCGACGGTTGTTATTCATTTCAATTCTGGTAAGGCAAAACGCGGCGTTGAGTTCCACCACTTGACACTTAACAATACCTCGAAAATGCGGCGGAAAGTAGAGAACGGAAGTGTTTTAATAAACGGAGTATTTTAACACTAGGTTCCCAGGTACCGTTCGCCTACCCTGCTATAAGCGGATTACAGTGTAAAGCTAAAATAAAATTACAAGAATATAATTTTAAGACAGAAAATTTAATAAGACTTGTTTTCTTAAAAGCTTTACACGTGACATAGCTTAACGTTTGACTTTTTATGTGAAAAAGTTTGACTTATCAACGTATCTGATTAGATTTTTCGGTATCTGGCAATGCCCTTTGAGCTTCAAAGGAACTTTATCATGTGCATATCACAGGAAGTTGATTTATTTACGACCTCTTCCCTCCTTATTGCATAATGTCTAATTTTATAGATTACGCAATCGTAAGTTCACTAGGAACTTTAAATTATTTCATAAACATTTTTTCACTTGCGTATTTCTATCTACAAGATATTAAGAGACCTAAAAATATTGTTTATAAAGAAAATAATGTAACATTTGCAACTAATATATGACCTCTCGAACTTGACAAAAACCAAAACGGTGTCGAATTAGCTCGGCATCCGCTCGAAGCACTCCAGATTTTTTGTTAAATCTTATCGTAAGAAAGTCCCGTTTTAACTTTAGTTACAGGAATTGATTTTGGGTTTTTTATAAAAAATAAAAATAAAAAAATATATTTTTATTGATTACTGAAGGCAGAGTTTTTCTCAGCCTTAATTAAGTAATTTTTTCCTCATGCTTTTTAGTTCATTTTTAAGGTTTTAGATGGCGGAATCTAGCTCCGTACTTTGTCGTATATTCCTATTATTTGTAATTTAAACCACCGCATATGCCATCAGACCTTTCCTAACAGAGCGACAATAAAATCGATTTTTCATTATAACATACAATTTCACTGACCTGTCCAACATTAAAAAAAAATCTACTTTCTTTGTCTATGTACGTATACGGGTACACCTGCTTACCTTTGCCTGTGTTGCACAAGTTCCCACTGGAGGGTATGATTTCAATACTACATCTGTCCTTGTCACTCTTTCGTATTGTTATATAGTTGTCCTTTTCCCTAGCACGTCCCTTTAGGGGTTTTTGACGTTTTTGTATTCTTCACCCCTTGTGTACGTATACAGTGTGGGTGTGTGCGTGCGAGCATGTGTGTGCCAGTCGTGGATGATTTTCTACATTAGTGTGTTCATGTTCTTCAATGCGCGTGCGTCAAAATGTGTTAGACTTGGAGTTTTGGCGGGAAAAAGTTTTGTTATTTGTGTTTTATTAAAAATGTTATTGATTTAAGTGTTTATATATAAAATATAATGGATTTAAATGTTTAAAATGGTTCATCTAATGAATTGGTGTACAGTTTACGGATAGTTCGTCGTGATGTTATATGAGTGAGTATTCCATTGTTTACTAGTAACAGTATCGATATAATTATGTTACAATGCATTATTTCTATATAATATAGACAGATGGATGTAAAATAGTTACCTACCCACATTTATCATATTTTTCTCACTGTTCTAATAGTATGATGAAATACATAAAAACTAGTTCATCAGATAAATTGTTTTTGCGTTTTTGTCATTACAAATATATGTACCTAAATATAATTATCCGGCTTGAGACAATTTTCCCTATGATTGCTTAGTATAAACTAAGTAAATACTTTGAATACGTAGGTTTAAACTTCATGTATCTTCCGTAACATGTAGGGTAGGCAAATAAAATACAGTATATGTTACTTAATTCTTTATTTTTTATATGATTTTGAAGACTATATTTTGTACTACAGCGGATTTTGTATGTACAGTGGATCAGAGTAACAAAATTATATTGTTTGCTCTGCTTTCTGTCCGAACATGAGACATTGCGTATAGAGTAGCGGAACTTAACGCCGTGCCTTGTCTTGCAAGCAGGAAAATGAAAATAGTATAATTAATTCCTCCTAGTGGGAATCAAAACCATAACCTTTGCGTTCATAGGAAGATGCTGACCCACTGCACCGCGATGACCCGAATAAAAATTTTACAACTAGACATAAACATTAATCAATTCAATCAATAACTATTGCATACATTTTTCATTCCTTTATTATAGAAATAAAATTTAATATGAAAAAAAACTAGTTTAATTATTTTTCTATACAAGATAATGTCGGTATGTAGATCAGACGTAAAAAATCCGACACTTAAGTATAAAAAATGTATTATTCCATTCCGGTTCTGTTCGATTATTATTGATTCGGGATCGCCTCGTCTGGCTCTAGAGGCCTCGTGTAGAAACATTTCAATGACATCATAATACTGTGTTATACCTACAATCTACATACGTACGTGCTTTTTACGTATAAATAATATTTTGGGGTATTTTTTCTCTTTTGTTGTAAATTTTAAATATTAATTAATAGCAGAGGCCAATTGAGGCAACATGGTGCAAACCACGTTGGCCTCAATAAATTCTTCTGTAAGTAGTTGTGGTTTCGATTCCCACTAGGTGGAATGTATATTTTTTTGTTTTCTCATCTTCTTCAATTTGGGCAGAAAGCTCGTGGCTCTTATTTAGGTAGTTATTTAATTATTAAAATGAATAAAACATTTATTCAAACAAAAATTTAATGGAATATGGCAGATAAAATACGAATTCCTTAAAATTTCTGAAATAAAATTGTGAAGTTCGCTATTATTAAATAGCAATATTAAATTCCAACGCATTCCAGTCTATATGGTCGCTTCGCTGTCTCGAGATGAATGAGACAGCTTGTTCTATCAGCTGATATTTGGCACGCATAAATTACTTTATTTTTACTTACATTACCTAACCGCGAGTGTGGACGATGATAATAAAACTTAAACCGGAATATTTTACATTAAAACTTGTTTTTTGTATAATACTAACCTTTACTCTATAAGTAATATAAACTGTATTACGACTACAATAGAGGGTATTATTGTATATCATTAAATATTATATGGCCATAAAGTTGTCGGTCTTCTAAGAATTTTTGTTCTGTGTCTACAAAATGAATGAATGGCGCCAGGATTTACGTATTAAGATAAATTCTTTAGTACAAAGTACGGACAATGAATTGTGACCACTTAGAAGTTAGCTGTAAATGGCTGGTCAGATCAAATTTGGCTGAAGTTAAGGTTCAGAAAACTTAACTTTAGGCCAAGACGTGTTGACCGTACTATAGTTAGTGCGGTTTGAGGAGGTAATTTTTTTTGTTTCGACTATTTTCTACCTGTAGCAAGTGCTTGGTGTATATAAATTATAATGTGGGTATAGTCAGATCGACTTGTGGAATGCTAAAGTGACTTGTAATTTTACTTTTATCACGTTGTTTTTGGTAGTGATTAATTAATGAAATGTATTTAAGTACAGACTGTTAATTAACACATGCTTAATTACATTCTTGTATTTCTTGTGTCTTTGACTAGAAAGAAAATCTTTTTTATTTCTTTTTCATATTAATAAAAAAATCTTTTATGGTATATACGAAATATTGTCAATTTTTAAACGTATTTTACATTTTAAAATATAGATGAATATTTCTTTTAAATATTTCATTCATATTTGTTTGTTCACAGACGTAGCGGCTATGATTCAGAGTCGAGTGATTATTCTGAAGACTCGGCGGCATACGAGGATGTGCCGGCTGCAGCCAAAAGCGCTGGGCCGCGGAAGAATATCAATAAAGGGAAATGGACGAAGGAAGAGGTATGATGGTGGCTTTATTAGTAATTATTTTTACAAAGCGTATAAAAAATTGTACGTCTCTTGAAGTCATTTTTTTTATGTTATCTAAATTATTTTTCTCTAGCCTTAATGTGGAAAAATAATTTAAAAATATCTTTATATAACGTCATAAATAAATTTTAACGAAGTAACCTGGTACCCATACTCATATATAGTTAAATGGTCATAAATCCATAAATAGGTCTTTTTTGCCTGCAGTTTATCTACTGGGTCAAGAGTTTGTAAGAATCTCAAGTTTCGACATATATCTCACTCTTTAATTGTTTTTAATTTTTTTTTATCAAAACTTCCTTATCACGTTGTTCTACATTTGGCTTTTTTTATAATTTTTAAATACGTACTTATTACGTCATTATCGTTTTATACGTCATTATCGTTTTATGTCTTTGTTTGGATAAAATAGTTAAGTATCTTGTTTAATTCAATAATATAATAATAGATTTTCTACTATTCCACACGTAGGAAATGGAAATACTTTTATAGAAAACTTCCAAATTCCAAGTGTCGCGGGTTCAAATCCCGCTACGTTAAATTCTTATAACGCTTTTAAAAGAAAAATAATTTTACTAAGTTTTTTATCACACATATTCCTAAAAATCCTATTTTGCTCCCAAACAGGATAGAATGTTAAAAATGTTAGTCAAAAGCTACAACGAGAACTGGGAACTGATAGCGGCGGAGTTCTCAGACAGGTCGGACGTTCAGTGCCAGCAAAGGTGGTCGAAGGTCGTCAATCCCGAACTAGTCAAAGGCCCTTGGACAAAGGAGGTAGGTTGTTATATGCATAATGTGCTTTATTAAATTTTCTTTAGGTACTGATTACTGAGTTATCGGCGTTAAGTTCCGCCAAACTGGATAAAAAATGATGAAGCTTAAAATTTAGTGAATACTTCAATAAGTTTTGTGTTTCTCAAATAAGTTCAATTATCAAAATGAAATATATTCATTTCCGCACCTTAGTAAAAGAATGTATGGGGCGTTTTCCCCATAACGTCATACTTATTGCAATACGAGTAAGGGGAATAGACAGCCTTAAAATATAATCTTTTCAAATATCTATATGCGATACGAATTCTAGAATTTATTTATAAGTGAATTTTATAAGGAAAATAAATGGTTTTTTAATTTATTAAACGGGACGCCATTTTGACCTAGTTAGGATGTTTCAAGATGGCCATGGATTTATTCCAGTCGATTATTCTATTTTATTATTACACGAGTTATTTTTTTAGCATTGCAATACTAAGTATTTGATTCATTGAATACTCTAATATATCAGAAAGATAAAAATATTTTTTAAAATATACATAAATACGTATTTAAATTGACGACAGGGTTTGTCCTAATTATTTTTTTATTAACAATATAATAATTAAAATTATACAGAAAATTTCACCATTTTACTATTCAAAGAAAGTAAACCCCATTATAAACGGAAGTGGTAACAATATAAACAACGCAAATATAACTAAGTCTATTCAATGCACAAAGATGACTCACACTTAGGTCAGTAACATGCAACACATTGCATTCTCATTCATAACTATTAGTAAGTGACCTTTGTTTAACTGCACTTAGAGAGGATAGTTAGCGTTTAACTGGAATTAAAATGTTTGAAATGGGCTTTAGACATTTATTCTAATTGAATACTTAGATTTTTTTTTAAATAATAGCTTTTAAAAAATAGCTTTTCAAAAATATCTATAAATGAATCATGTTTTTTTGTATTTAACAATGTAATTAGTATAAAGAATAAAATAAAAGAAAAAAAAATGCAATACAGCTTATTATATTCCCATCCATTCTTCGCGAAGTCGAATATTAAAAAAAAAACATAACATACAAATAGTAAAGTTTATTCATATAATTTTAACTACAACCAACTTCATATATAAAAATATAATAAATAAAAAACAAAGTGGCACACATTTAATCCCATATTAAATTTACGTCAACTTTTAAAATAACGAATGGTATCTTAGGGATTCTTAGATTTTATGAATGAACCTATTGTCTATTGAATCTGATGTGAATTTTAAGTATACGTATTTCGTATTATTGCTTTTTAATAGCCTTTAGGCTTTACTAAGGACACATATGACGAATGAAATCGTGCAATTTTTTTAAATTAATTGAAGGTAGTTTGATGTTTGCATTTGCTTTAATCCCATATTTAATTTTGTTTCAATTATAATTGCAATTACATTAAACTTTTAATTAAAAATATATTATGTGTATCGTGTGATTTTATATCAGAATCGAGGAAGTAATTAATTATGAATGCACTATTCCTTTCTTTACGCATATTTTGCAAAATGTGAAATAGGTAAAAATCTAAATAGGTGTTAGTGTTTTTTATAATCTATAATTTTTTAACATTTTTAGGCCGGTTGTGGGGTTCGATTCTCACTCGGAGTAATGAATTATTTTCATTTCCATGCTCTAGGAACCAGACGAAGCGTGGCGTTGAGTTCCACCACTCACCACGCAATGTCTCGAGAAATTGGCAGTACTTGGGGAACGGAGTGTCTTAACTGTAATCTCTCTGTCTTATAAATAAAAAAAAAAGTTCAAATAATTTTGCGCCACTTTCACATATCCTCACTAGAATGAATGCACGTAACGTAATACATTATTTATTCGAACGATGCCGACACTATAACATCCCTTCGAATTGCCACACGCTTAGTTCATACAAATTCATCATTCTAAACCCGCCTTTACTTTATAGCTTTAATTTAAATATTACGTCATAAACATCTGTTGATATCATCTGTTTAGTTCTACAGATAGACGAATCTCATACTTTAGTACTTAGTTCGTAATATTTGTTTTTGCTTGATATGATAAGCTTCTAAATTTTATTATGAAGATAACGAAATATACCTATTTGAATTTTGTTCTTGTGGGTGGTCCTTCGAAATTGCATTAGAGATCAATGAGATTATTATGATGTATGATATCTTAATTCCATTCTCACAGTCGGGCTTACTGAATATATTACTTAGTCAACTTTTTTATCCTTACGTTTTTTATTACTTGATAGTACACAAATAACCTTCTATATATATCTATGTCACATCATATCCTGACTTGGTGGCAATGAGACCACTAATGAAATGCTCCTTCAAATAATAAAAAATAATTTTAAATCGGTTCACAAATGACGAAGAAATATAGATTTCTCCGTCATTTGTGATCAAATATAGATTTTTATTTTTTAAGTATGTCCATAGGGACATACCTAAAAAAATAAAAATTGGTTAAAAGGAATAAAAAGGAAGGAAAGATAAAGAGAGTTTTGCTCAAAGCCACTTCGTTTTCAATTTTTCTCTTGGCCTAAATAAGTATAGTTATTAATAATATTATTCACTAATAATATTTATGTCATAATATTATTACTGATAATAATAAACTTTACCATTTTAATCGTTATGAGATGACGCCCATTATTAATAAAAAAGAAGTATATTATATGAAATAAAATTACCCAAGTCGCCAACTGTAGGAAAATACCAGAAATTTACAATACTTATGTGAAGATCAAAACTTATTTCTTATTTAGTCTTGTTTCCAAAATTGGTGTGACATAAATAATGTTCTATTGTTAATAGTATATGTATTGTTAATATTGTCTGTTATATTGTTAATATTAA
The DNA here is from genome assembly GCA_000313835.2 of Heliconius melpomene melpomene. Classification (NCBI taxonomy): domain Eukaryota; kingdom Metazoa; phylum Arthropoda; class Insecta; order Lepidoptera; family Nymphalidae; genus Heliconius; species Heliconius melpomene. Next base: position 170,973 of record HE671609.1, on the reverse strand, counting down.
ATGGAATGTCGTTTAAGGTGTGACTAACTGTGACTTTAAGCTATAAAAACCCATTTGGAATGAAAAATTTGACGAAAATGCCTTTTTTAAATTTATTTTCTCTAGAGTTGAGATCACTTCACGCTGTATCTCGCAAACATCAGGGTAGGCAGAGAGAACCTAGTGAAAACACATTTCTTCCCCCACTTTAATTTTATATTTGTACTTCAATGTGGAAGATTTTAAATTAAAATATGTATTATTCTTCTAGTTGTTACATTCTACTTTATATGTTAATAGAGGTTTTTTTTTTATTTTATACAATATTTTTAAAATATTCTATTCAGAAAATGTCTTAGTAATATATAATTTGATGGGAAACATGTTTTTGCTACGTTCAGCATGTACGTACTTAAAAGTAAAACACTTACGCGCTCTAATTATCAATTAATTGATGTTTTTAATTACTAAAGAACTATTAATTCTTATCTTGTTTCTAACTAAACTTGAAATAAAGTTCAATAATATATCGTATATAACAATTCCCACAGTACTTAAATAAATGAATAATGACCGTCTAAAAACTCAGGCCTAAAAAGTGTTTAGGTTTGTACCAGACTGATGTAAACATCTAATTCAGGGATGCCAAACCTACGAGGATATATATTTTTGTATAAAATAATCTTTTATATGTATATACATTTATGATTATGGTGCAAAATATGTCACACATTTTAATGTTTATATATTTTTGGAAGTAATGAAAGAATAAGTTAATTTAAAACGATTACTTTAGTTAAGTTAAAGCGGAGAACAGAGTGTTGTAACACTAGATTTGATCTGCTTACCCACCATATAAGGGCTACAGAGTGAAACTTAAAATAAATGACTATCTATTTACTGTAACACTTCGAAATCCTTTTTATTTTTACTTACCAATTAACAACAAGTTGATTATATATGATGTACATGACAACAGTGTTTTGTTTAGACGCGTATGATTCTGACCTCGTTTTATCTATGCCACAGCCGTAGTTAAGTTATTTGTCCTAAGTGTTCTTTAAAATTTGAAATTGGAAAAATAATTATTTTAAGGATATTTAGACTTCATTTTTTTTTCAATAGTATGTATAGTATGTATATTCTTAATAACAAACTGGTAATTCTTATTATTTACTTTTGATATTTTGTAAATTTTATTAATAATTTATGATAAAAAGGAAACAAAGAGAAATAAAAGTATACCTAAATCTCATAATTTATGAAACCATTAAGAATTTAGTTCTAATTTACTGGGCTAATATGATATTTGTTTTTTATACTTTTATTATAAAGTTGATTGTTTATGTCATATTTTTTATAAAATAGCATATATTATTAACAATTTGCTATTAAAACATAAAGATTACACTATATTCTGTAGTCGTGATCGTGGTCTAAAGTACTTAAACACTATGAGCCAAATATAACAACCAAGGACGCCAATTAATGGACAGTGGTTCTCAAATATATTTTGTGAGAAAAATTAACTATTTGATTTTGTTATTTATAAATCATTCATGTTTCACTAAGTAAGGTTTTGCCTGGACTTTTTTAAAGAAAACTGTGATATAGTACTAGTAAGTAATATAAGTCTAGTTGTAAATAATTTTCAATAGAAAAGAATAAATATATGTGTTAGCTAACGGTTAAAGAGACAGACCGTGTGCTCGTACAACACGTATGTTTAATTTAAGTTCAGCATTTATTTACTATCTTTATCATTTCTTACGGCCCTTACTTTGAAGCTCGTCCTTCTTCCAAGAATGAAACATGTTTTTGTTCATAGCTGGTAAACTTAACACGTGTATATTGAAGGCGTATCCAATTTATTAGAATGATCCCAATACATATGCTATAGATTGGTTTTAAAGAGTATGATCTTTTATTAGGGAATTTATAGAACAAAAATTATATTATTTAAAAACATTTTTATTATATAAATAATATATATTTTGGAAAACTTGTTGATAACGCCGCAGACATCAAAATCCGCGAGGAATTTGTAAGAATACCTTTTTTTGGAACTAAAAAAAACAACTTAAGAAGCAAAATGTTTTTACATAAACTCAGATTCCTTTTTTACAAGTTTTATATCTTAACATTTATTATAATAAGGCTATAATGATATCAACACTATATAAAATATTAAGAGAAGCCTGTTGGGCAAGTCGAGTTGTATAGTAAGTTTGACGATTCTTGGCCGCTCTGAAATTAGTTTCAATCATAATTTCAATTTTTTTCTTACGTTTCATTATTTACTTAATGCCTAACTTCAAGACGGCCACGATTTCTCAAACGTAATGTATTTTCAAATTTGCTCAGCTGTTTCAACGGCTTTTACCAAAACAAGAAGACCTTGCAACTTGACGGCTTTTCGTAGAGGTTTTTTGTTTTTTTTTATTGGCATAATATCGGCCATTGATGATTCGTAAGTTTTTTATATGGGTCAGTCAGTATAATTGCCTAACAAAAAGATATTTCAGCGTGATAGGCCAGAAAATCTAAATGAATACTAACAGCGAGAACAAAACACAAAACGGAATTTATAGGTTTGCATTTATATTAATACCCACGTGGCATTATTTTTTATTGTATTGTAGCTTAAAACGAAATATACTAAATTGAATTAGGTAGGTATGTTGTAAAATTTTATTTAAGATAATAGTCTAGGGTAATTTGCAAACATTTTAGCTTTTTATTTTATGTTCTTTTGTGTTCTTTTTCTGTTCTTTTTATTTTTTGTTATTACAAAATAGAAAATAATATATTGAAAACCTAGTAAAGGATGTCTTACGTGATCGAAACTTCAAATAACTTGCTTGCATCACGTGCAATAATTTTTTTATTTATAACGCATTTTTCAACTTTCCGGGTAATTTTTGAGACATTGTGAGTTTAGTGGAGAAACTCAACGACATTTTTCTTTATCAATATATTTAATTTATGTATGCAATATAGAAATCGATGTATAGATAAACTTATCAATTTCTATACTTGAAATACATGACGATAATAATGCCTTCGGCAAAGCAAAAAAATTTAGTATTAAATAATTCAGTCCCTAGAATGGGAATCGAAACCACAACCTTCGCGATTAATATTATATTCAATAATATTATTTTTGTACTATTGTTTCCAGATTATATTCTAAAACAGTGCATGACGAATTATATTATTATTATTTATTGTCCGTGGCATATTAAAATGGAGTAAGCTCCATTTGTTATGGCATTTAAAGTTGTTTCCATAAAAATTATAGTATTTTATTAAATTATTTTCGCTAATTGATTGTTTTTCGAGGTCGATTGAGGCTATCGCATAATTTTTAATAGTTTAGTTGGAAAAATATTCTTTTGGTTCTTTTGCCATGTAAGAACATAAAATAGATTAGTTTTATGTAACAAATTTATAACAATGAATAATGGTTTAAATATTTTTATATACATGAATACTCTTATATTTTTTTTTATTAATAAACACCTTTTTTTCATGTTTCAGGAGGATGAGAAAGTAATGGAATTAGTAGCTAAGTACGGTCCCAAAAAATGGACTTTAATCGCGAGGCACCTTAAAGGCAGAATAGGAAAACAATGCAGGTGGATATTCAGTATTTATTATTTGTATCAATAATACTTATTAAATATATTAATAATAAAAGTTATATTTATATTAATAATAAAAGTTATTTATAATTTAATTATAAGTTTAAGTAAACTTTTAAAGTAAAAAATATATGCTGTAGCTTAGTGCCTTATGGTATTTCTTAAGGACAACATCAGCGTGCTCGTGACTGTAAATTAGACAGTCGTGGGTTCAATTAACACTCCATGGAATGAAATATTTAATATTTTTATTTCCTCGCTTTGAAGCGGCGTAGAGTTCCGCCACTCAACACTCAATGCCTCAAGAATCCCGGGGAACGGGAATGTTTTAATGGACAGTCTTAACACTAGGTTCCCAGGTTCCTACTGCCTACCCTTTTATAATGTGTAATATATGTGCAAGATACAGCGTGAAACTAAAAAACTATAATTTAATTACACTACTTTTACAGGGAACGTTGGCACAATCATTTAAATCCGTCAATAAAGAAAACAGCGTGGACGGAACATGAAGACAGAATTATATACCAAGCCCACAAACAACTTGGCAATCAGTGGGCGAAAATTGCTAAATTATTGCCGGGAAGGTTAGTTATAATATAATGTAAAATATACTGCAGAATGTAACATAAAAATATAAATATGAACAATTATCATTTCCTGACTCTTGAAACAAAGTTAAAGCGGCGTTAAGTTCCGTCACTGAACACTCAATATCTATGATAATTGAGTAGTGTGTGGAAAACAAAGGGTCTTACCACTAAGTTCTCTTGGCACACCATCGAACCCCACCACATCAGGGGCCCTGCGCTAAGACTGGCCTCAAAAGCTTATGCCTAGTTATTCGGCAATTTATGATTAAATTCGTACTGATTGTGATAAGTGATGATATAAAATACAAACATAAATAATAATTAATTTACATATATAATTTAATACATTTCTTTCAAATTCCAGGACAGACAACGCAATAAAAAACCACTGGAACTCGACAATGAGGCGTAAATACGAGCCGGAACTGTTGGACAGCTACGAGAACCTTCGACGGAAACAAAAGAGCAAACGCACAGAAGTAAATGATTTTGAAAGAAGAGATAAAGTCACTGTTGCTTATATTGATGTTGGTGCACGCTTTTTCTGTTTTTTTTTGTTTTTTTTTTGTCATATATATTTCCTTGTACATTGTGTATGTAGCGTAGGCATGAAACATTTCGAATATATTTAACTATATCGGTTTCCATTTCAAGAATTTTTGATAATGCGTTAGTTTCAGGTAATTTCGTTTACGCGTATTCGATATGGAGTTTTGAAAGCCGAGAGCGAGGAAATATGAAATATTTCATTTCCTCGCTTGTGTGGAAGTGGAAATCGATCCCACAACCAGTCGTGTTTACCATTTGTGCCACTGACCACGACTACTACTCCTCAACTACTATTAACTAATAATCAAAATAATAAATAATATTGACAGTTAACTTCATGTCCAAAAAAAAAGGAATATTTTTTTAATTTAAAAAAAAACAAAGGTATAAAACCCTAAGATTTTTCAAATTTTGTCCAGTATACATAATAAATCTTTATGTATACGTTTCTTTATGTATCTTTATGTGTTCGTTTTTTTTTTCATTATTTTTATCATTTCTTTTATTTTCATTAGCGCTATATTGATGTGTTGTGTTGTTTAATGGTTGTTTTAGTTCTTGTGGTTTTTGGTGTTGTTGTTGTGGTTACGTTAATTAAATTCCATTAAAATAGTATAAATGTTTGATTGATTTTTTTGTGTCACTAAACAACTTTTTACTAAATAAGTAAATAAATTAGCTTCACGCTGTATCCAGCACACAGCAGTGTAGGCAGAGAGAACCTAGTGTTAAGACACGCCGTTCCCCACTTTGCCGAATTCTGGAGGCATTGCGTGTTGAGTGGCGGAACTCAACGCCGCGCTTTGCCTCGATACCAGAGCGAAGAAATGGAAATATAAATTATGGAAATATAAAACATTTCATTTCATCCAGTGGGGTTCGAACCCACAACCAGTCGCGTTTGCAGTCACACTTTGTGCCCCTGCGCCACTACTGGCTTAACTAATTCTTTAATAACCTTTTACTAATTCTCTTTTTAAAAATAATATTTTTTTACTAACTCTCACTAATTTCCCCAGGACTCAACACTACAACCGTGGTCAGACCTCAACACCTCAGCACAATCAACAAGTAGTACAAACAGTAATAGTAGCAAAGTAACGAAACAAGCGCAGCACCTCCGCCAGTTGCTGAGAGCTCAACAGACGTTGCAGCCGGTCGATACGGTTGAGATTGTCGGTGCGCCTTTCAAGTGAGTTGTGCGGAGTTTAACGCTGAAGTGTATTTTATGCTAATTGTTACTTGTGATTTGGTTGTATGGTAAAATTGTAATAACCCACAGTTTGGTTAATTTGTCGTGATCGCTTTGAAGTTAGGCTTTAAATATTTTAAATAATTAAATGTACAAAAAAATTAAAATCGTTATTTATAGCCATCTACAGCTAAGTCAAGCGGCCACGGCTCGTCGGCCGTATTGCTTTATTTTCTACCTGTGCTTACACCCGCGTTGTTAAATACAAATAACTAAGAGTTATACTAAATGGCCTTAAAAATATAGTGGATTATGTCAAGTCGATTAGTTCGATTTAATATAACCTTATGCAAAATAGTCTATTTAACACAAAAATATTTCTTTATTTGAATTTTTTAATTTCTTTGTTATTACAGATTCATCAATATAGAATCGCTGCCTTTGAACTCGCCTATCAAAACCTACTTAAGTCAAGTTTCATCTGACAACAATGATCCTAATGCAGGTAATAAATGTAATTTTTTAGCTCCACGTTGCATTCCGCGTTGGCAGAGGACAAGTCTTAAGACAATTCTTTGCCTACTCACCGCCCGATTTTTGAGATCTTGTGTATGAGAGGTGAAAATGGAACTCAACTCCGCACTTTGTCTTGTAGCCAAGAAACTGAAACAATCATATCTTTGAGTGGAAATCAAGCTCGCAACCCTCAAGGTTACGAGTTCGTTTTCAACTCAGAAGAATTGTACTGGATGAGTTTGTATTGTATGGAATATAAATTTCATTTTTCATGTACCTAATATGGAATATAAAAGAAAATTATATATAACAGCTTTTTAACAACGCACTGAGTTTCAGCATAGCGTTTCTGCAATAGGGGATCGCCTCCAATCACGTTACGTACAATTACTTCTATTAATATCCAAATTACATCCAGCTTCAAGTATAATAATTGAACTTCAATATATTTTTTTCTTTTTCCAGTAACATATTCAATACAGGGGAATTCAACAAAGGAAATCATAGTGCCGTCAGTGTTTTCACCACGAAAAATGGAGACCAACAGCCCTCCCCCCATATTAAGGAGGGGTAAAATGAAGAAACAATTAACGCCCAACCCAAATAATGTGAGTTGGTATCGATGTTTTATTTTGCTTTTTTATATACATTTGCATATTTATTACATAGTGTACCTTCATCCATATAAACGAGGCAGATTGTAGAAACGTAATTGAGGTGGCTTACTACTAGGTTTGCCCTGTCTACCCTGCTATGTGCGGGATACGTGCGCGTAATATTATAAATGATAAAATAAAGTTTGTAACGATGAATTAAAGTTAATTCCACTTTCACGCAAAATGTAGTGAACAGATTAAGATGAAATTTTACACTAACGTAGGTTAAATGTACATTAGAATAACTTATAGGCATTTATCTGGCTATCTGGCTGCTAGTCTCTACATTTATATGAAAAGAAATTTAAAATGTTGTATGCATAATGAAACTTAAGTGTACTATTACTACACTAGTCTCTAGTAAAGTATTTTAATGATACTAATTATATTATTAACTATTTACCTTATAAAATTGCAGACGTGGGCAGACACAATATCGAAAGGTCTGGAAGGCACCACACCAATAAAGCCTCTGCCATTCAGTCCTTCACAGTTCCTGACCGGAACAGATACAAACACTTTATCTTTACCCGTATTTGATTCTACTCCATTACGACATAGCAATCATAAGGTATGTTATTTATATTTTTTTAACATTTTCTATTTATTCTATTTTAATCGATTTAGTTTGGATATCAATAGTATTTTGTTCGTGAGCCATGTTTGTTCGTGCTGCTATATTATTTTATAAGATTATTTTATAAGCAAAGTATTATATATTTATTTATATATTTATGTATGTGTGTAAGTATGTATATATGTATGTATGTATGTATTTATGTAATTATGTATGTGTGTGTAAAACTAGATATGAGCTCTGTTCCCTTTTCAGATAATGTATTCTCTCTTCTACCCAAAGGTTGCCTGGAAGAGATCGCTCTCTTAGCGATAAGGCCGCCAATTGTACTGTTCTATGTATTAAATACATGTATGTGTCTTTTCTATGGTACAATAAAGAGTATTTTGTTTGTTTGTTTGTTATATATATATATATATAACTGATAATGTTAGTCAATAAAAGTTAGAAACTTTTATTGTCTTTTTTATTCTAACCTTTATTGATTAATATTACCAGTTACTTTCAAATGCAACTAAAGCAATTTGAAATATAATTTACATTTTTATTAAGCTTTTCTTTTTTATACTTGCAGGACTTAATTGGGGCAAGTCCACTCCTCCATACTCCAACGCCAGCCGCGTGTAATTTAACTCCGGTAGGAACACAATTGAAGAGTAATACACCGAAGTAAGTTATTTAAAAAAAAATATTTTACGTTATTTACCGCGTAGCAGAGTAGACAGACACAAAACTAGGCAGTGTTAAAATTTTCCATTCCTCACACACTACCCGATTTTTGAAACGTGTTTGTTAAGACGGAACTCAGGCCCGCGATTTGTCTATCAGAGAGGAAATGTATGGTCAATGCGAGTATAATATCGCATGCTATCGAAAATTTTTTAAAGACTTGTTATTATAAAATTAAATAAAGATAAGTATCGGAGTCGGGCAGAGAGTGCAGTACTGAATGCATTAAAAGCTATAAAAAATATGTTGGTCATAATAATATATTTTGTAATTATAATAAATTACCATATAAATAATGTTGGATTTCGCTCTGCAACCTAGTTTGATTCAACCACTATAACGATATCGATATGTAAATATAAATAATTAAACTATTTAGCATAGTATGATGTTAGCCATACAGCTAGCGAAGATAACCATTCCGTTAACCATTGATTTTAATTTATTTAATATAATTAAACATTACCTCTCTAATTTCAGAACACCGACTCCTTTCAAGATAGCAATGGAAGAAATAGGTAAAAAATCCGGTCTAAAATATGAACCGTCGAGTCCAGGCTTATTAGTGGAAGATATCACTGAAATGATACAAAGGGAAGAGAATTCGGATACTACGGTACAAATGAACGACTCATTACTGTCGTCGAAAGCTGATATTGATATGCAGGTTGGTATTTTGTTGAAGATTCACGCTCTATTCCGCGTATAGCACGGTAGGCAGAGGGAACTTAGTGTTTACCGTCTAATTTTCAAGATTTTGTAGTCATTCTCCCTAATACGTGCAACGGTCGATTTTACATTCAGTCTCTGTTGCGCACACAACGGCCTCAATTTTATAAAAAATAAATAAATAATTAAATAATAATTGTATACTAAGATTTTGGGTTCGACTCAAGACTAAATATGCAGTATATATTTTTTCTTAAATGGTATAAATAAAAAGTTGCTTAGGATTCTATAAGTTGACTAAGATAGACAAAATTCACGTGCGTAGGTTTTGGGAAAATGTGTGAATATCAAAGTAAATATGTAATTTAAAAATTTTATAGAAAGAATTTGTTTTATTTTTAACATTATTGAGGCGATTTAATTTATGATCAAACAGAAATTATATATAAAAATCCAATAACAGTGGTTATAAATATTAAAAGATATCAAAATTCATAACCACCCCGTTTACAGTCATCAAGACATTTCACAGAAAAAAATAATTAACACTAAACTATAAAATTAAAGGTAAACGACTCTGGCATCGGCAGCGGGCGTCGAGGCAAAGAAAACTTCCCATCTCATAAGAAATCACGTAAAGCGTTAGCCCACAGCTGGGGCACCAGCACGCCGCACTCGCATGATAGCCACGTGAGCCATGTTAGCCATTCCGTCAGCCATTGCACTAGTGTGCCGGACGTGTCGTTTATTGTTGAGACGCCTGTGAGTATTCATTATTGTTATATTTGATACCGTTAGCCTACACTGATATGTTACATTATTTAATTTGTATATTTGAAGGATGTATGAAAATAGAGTAAATAACATAAATTATGTAACGTTACTTTGAAAAATATATAATTTTATAAAAAAATAAAATCCATTAATATATTTTATATCTTAAATTTATTCATTATATTTCCGTTCCAGAGCAAAACACTAGCGGGAGACAGTTCAGTTCTATTCTCGCCACCTTCAATAGTAAAAAATTCACTACTAGAAGAATCCACCAGCTTGCACATTCTAATGAGCGCAGAAAACACACCAGAAACTTCCAAATACGAAGAAATGGATATAGAAACACAAATTACAGAGAAATCAAAGGTACAACACGGGTCCTTAATCCATACTAATCCTATACCTAACCTAGACCCTAACATGTATGAATATCGTCATACAAACGTACAAAATCCTAATATATTTAGAAATATTACTAATATAAACTCCCCTAGAAGCTTTGCGAGGTTAAACGCTGATAGAATTAGAACTATTACAACGTCTAATGATTTGGCATGCGATAATATTAACATGATTAACTGTAATAACGGTTATAACGGTAATCACGGTAACAGCGGTAATAATGATAATCACGGTAATCCCAGTAATAACGGTAATCACGGTAACACATTAATAGCACCAAAAGAAGTATTGGCCAACGCATTAGCAGATCACATATACAAAGTAACAAATCAAAAGCCATCAACGTCACGTATAGATGAAATATTAACTAATAAAGTATTAAATAAACCAAATGAAACGGAAAAAGAGAATCAATGGTGGCAAATGGATAAAGATACGGATGATTTGTACAATGATTATTTCATGTTCACTAATATGTGAGTGATTAATAATGATTATTATTGCGACTATGATTACGTTAGTCATTTGAATGGTTGTGACGGAATAGTTTGTGATCTATTTAGTGATTTTTATTTAGATGGAGAACATAGTGCCTTTATACTAGGTCTTCTCTAAAAGAAAAAACTAACTAACTTAATATATTTAAATATAAAATAAATATTAAGTTTATTGACATAATATTAGTGGATTGAAAAAGTAAACGGTGAGCTCCTCAGTGAAGTACATACAAAATAAATTCCATATTATGCTTAAATTTTACATACAATGTCTCAAGAAGTTGTGTTTGTACTTCTTTTTTGAAGGTCAGTATTGGTTTATTATAAATCTAATAATCGTGATGCTATAGTTATAGCAAGAAACATATTTCTGTTGAATAAGGTTATAAAATGGTGGATTTGACTAATTGAGGCTGTCTTGTTTGAACAAAAGTAAAAGTATTTTAAAAAAACTTTCTTTGATTATAATTATTGCAATTACGAGTTCTTTTTTTTTTTTTTTTTAAATTATAAAATCACAGACAATGCATAAAGACTATACTTTATAATTATACTAACATGACAAAATAAATTTAATTGGATTCTTAACGGTTATAAATATTGCTTTGTACAAAAACTGAATTTTTAGACTATATGTATAGAATAAGTGCACCAAATTGAAGAGATTAGGGGTTAGATTACCAAAGATGAATTTTTCATCAAATGAATATTTGTTTTCGAATTCTAATTTAATATATATATATAAAATGTAGGCTAGTTAGGTTTTACATTTAAAACTATATTATACCTCAAGTTTACCATGCACCAAAATATTTTAGTGTTATTGAATATTAGGGTTACTTCGAATTAAGATTCAAGTATTATTTTTAGTTTAGGGATCTTTAAAGAATTACACGTCAAAATTATTATTTGGCTGTACGGTATAGGATCTTTGCGTCTGGCTGAGTAAATTTAAGCTCTCGGCCTAAAAACACTAATCGTCCTCGTTAGGAACTTAATCCTATCCTTATATTTATTTATTATTTAAATGTCTATCGAATAATTCGCTTTGTAATTTTGCCTATCTATAAAATTATTAACATTTTTTTTATTTATCTAACTCGAGGTTGTATTGTGTAATGTAATTACGAATATTTATTATCTATTCACTTTTTCTTTGTTATAATATTCACAATTTTAATATAAATCGGCAGCTACTTAAGAATACTTTATGTGAAATAAAGAAGTGACATTCCCTTCACTCTTGTTCTCTCCAATTTTTCCTTTCCCGCCTTTCCCGTACAATATTGACAGACCAGTGTTGAATCTACAGTTTTTATTATTTATAACGAAAACTTATTTATTATTCTTGTTGATTTGTTTATTATTTCTTTTTGTTATTAATTTATGTTTTAAAAATTGTTTTTTTCTTTTTTATTTATTCTGTAGCAGTAGATTTTTGTATGCGACTTTGTATGAAATGTGTTTTTTTAATATGTTTCTTTTTGTAGTTTAGTAACTGTCAATATTGTTAGTTCCATTCCAAAGTCCAAATGAGATCCAATGTCATTTTTTATTTCAATAAATGTATTTATTTCACTATAATATGTTTGTTTATTTTTCTTCCTGTCATCGACATTACATATTAGCAACTTTTGTAGATTGTAGATTTTAGTCCTTATTTAATTGCTTGTTTTGATGTTTTTATTATTATATTTAGATTGTAAAGTGAAATTAAAAACAATTGAGAATTTAAAGTGAATGGTAAAATTGGTATAAAGTTATAAAAATAGATATTTAAGCTATATTTTTCTTACTATTTTCATACAATATTTAATAATGTAAATTCAGCATAGTAAAATATCACACTTAAATTCAAACAAAATTGACGAATACATGAAAATATAATAACTTTCATAATTATGAAAAAATAAATAATTTTAAGTCCATTACTAAAATAATAATTAAATGATATAAAAGACTTTTAAGTTATATAGAGTTAATAATGAACATTTTTTAGGTACGAAAGCTATCAAGCGAGCCTTTAGTTGTAAAAAAGTCAGCAGTAAGATCTATAAAATTCGACCACGACATAACAGAAGAGATGATGGAGGAGAAAACTAATTTTATATTGGTAATTATTAATTCTATTTTTATATGAAATATTTCTTGAAACAAAGGGAAATAATTATAAATGATCATATATTTTTTTATAAATAGAAACGTAATGTAAACGCGTGAACAAGTTGTGGGTTCGAACTCAAGGAAACGAAATATTCAATATTTTAATTTCTTCGCTTTGGTAACGAGGTAAAGGGAAACGGAGTGTCTAAATATTAAGTTACAAGAATCCGTCGGCCTATCCTGTATGTGCAGGGTAGAACGTAAAGCTATAAGTGAAGCTATAAAAGCATTTTTTTTTCGCATTTTAACATTATAAATCTTAATTTACAGGCTGATAATAAATGGGAAACATATGCGTGTGGTAAAACTCAAGATCAATTGGACCTGACTAAACTGGCGCATCAGTATTTAAGGAAAACCGCATTGAAACCCAGATCGCTTAATTTTTAATTAAATTTCATATTTTTTAAAATATATTTTTGTGTAATTTTAATATTGCAAAGTAAAAGATTTGAAAAATTATCTTATATTAGGATAATTAAAAATATTTAATTTCAAAGCCACTTTATAGAATAAATAACTAAAATAACATATTAATATAAATACTTATAAATAACAACCATGTTATTTTGTATAAAAACATAAGTATGTATATAAAAAAAACATACAAAAATATTTTTAATCCATAAAGATTATGTCATTAATTAGAATCGAAATTGGCTTAACAATAATAAACAAATAATTATGATTTCTATTTAAAACAAACAATGCAAAACTTATTTCTACTGAGAAAATAATGTAATAGTATAATAACCTATATTTTTTTAAATTACACGAGATTTGTATGCAAATGGTGAGTGAAATATTTGATTACATAAAATAAATTCGGAGTTATGTTCCGCCCCTGAAATTCAACGCCTCAAAAAGAACGGAGACAGTGAGAATCAACACAGGGTTCTCTGTGAAAAAACATGAAGCTGCGTAATAAACGAAATTGTGGTAAATATTAATATGATTATTTATATATATTTATAGTAAATTAAGTAATTTTGTATTAACGTTAAGAGACGTTATAAAAAATTATGTAACTAAGTTTGTCTTTTAAATGTTTTTTAAAATAGTATTAGATTTAAGTTTTTCTTTTAAATGATTTTTAAAATAGTATTAGATTTAAGTTTTTTTTTTGTGATTTGTATATATAAAAACCTGTGTGATGTTAGTTTTAAGATTAATTATTTAACGTTAAGAGTAATTATGAGTTTGACGACTTTTTTTATTCCATTTAAATAAAAACCTATTTAAAAAAAAATTAAAGGAAGGCAATTGTTTGAAACTTTTCTTTTAAAAAATAAAATTAAGTTAAAAATATTCGATTTTTTCCCCATAAATTGTGTATTTTATATTTTTTATTTTGAACATGTTAATATATAATTTAACTTTATTTTTTTGTTTCTATTAAAGATATCATGAAAACCTTTAATTAAAAGTTAATTTAAACATAAAATTTTATAATTTTAGTAGATATATAGTTTGCATGTGTGTTTGCGTGTGAGAAAAAATATTATAAAGTCCTTTTTTATACTGTGACAGAATCTTCGAGAACGTTTATTTTGACTTGTAACTTATTTAGATTTTTTGTTTTTTTGTTTGAATAATTTTATAAAAGGATTGTTTAGGGCTTTTTACACTGTGACCTTTATACATATATATAAAAAACAAGATTTGTACGACTTTTTACTATCAGTGCTGGTTCATATTCCACCATGTTTCTTAAATATTTTACTTTTTATTTATGTTTTAGATAATCCTGCAGTTTAGATTTTATTTGATATTGTATAGTATTTTAAAGTAAGTGTAACTTCCAATGTCTGTTTTGTAACCTTCATATTTTAAATATTTCTTTCTAGTTTTAATAAAAGTGATGTCGAAATTTAGTTTTAAGTGGAGTTTTTAATAAATGACACAAATATTGTATGTTATTGTAAATAGTTAAGGTTTAAACAAGGAAATAAAGGATTGTGCATATTTTTGTTTTATTTTCTATTACCTTATGTATGACTTCATAGTATTACTACTAGAATTATTTATTTTATTTAGTAAATATTTAATCTATATATGAATTATTAGATCATATATACATATGTAATACATATTTATATATACATTGATTATTTTGTGTGATATAATAGGCCAAAGGATTTTTCTTGACATTTTTCCTTGTTTTGTATAACACATTAGATTCATGTAATGAGATTTTACAATTATTTTTAATATTATAATAAATTAAAAACACGGCGTTAAGTTCCGCCTCTCAACGCACAATGGTGATAAGAAAGAAGTATCTTAACACTTGGTTTTCGAATTAATTAAATTTTAGCACAAGGCCGATAGTGAATGTGGTTTGCAACAAAACATATTTATATGAACATTTCATAACTAATTATAGGATTATGCAAAATTGCAACATCATGTGACGTAGCTATAAAAATATAGATTTTTTTGTATGTCTATTTTTACCTAATTGTAAATTTTTTTTTTTTATATTACAGAATCTAGTCTTAAAACTCGCAATTTTTCACTTTTTTCCTTACTATAGGCATTGTATTGAATGTTGATGGTTTTATCAAAGCGTAAAATGAAAACAATTTCATTACAATATTTCCCTTTAGTGTTAATCGAACCCACACTCATCGCGTTTACGGTTAGAACCCTATATACCTAACTAACCAGTAATTAGTAATAAAAACTAATTTTAACTACGATTATTTGCACCAGCACTGTCGCCTAAACCTAGATTTTCAATTAGCTTATCTCCTTTGTCGCCATGTTTATTAATAAACTCATCTCTTCTCCTTAAAGAGGATTCTGGGTCAAAAGTCCAAGACTGCCTTTGGTGGATGACCGGGAACCCTATGAAGTTAGTTTGTAGAAACGTCCCGATTGGGCCCGCTGGTTTCGCTGATATCACTTTTAGTGCACAAAATAGTGTTAACTGTAAAGATAATAATTTGTTAAATATAATTATTTTTTTCAACGATAGGTAAAGCAACGCGGTCATATATAATACGACATTAACTTATATAATACGACAAAGCACTCATATATTTCTTTTCATCATAATATAATTGATTTATATTGTTAACAATTATAATTAACCTCTCTATCGGTGGAATCGAATTCGCAACCTATCCTGTTTACAGCCACGTCCCCCTTTACCAATATGCCACGATTGGCCATAACCTATATCAATATGATATTATAATATATTCAACGACTAATTTACCATACAAATATAAGAGGCTAGTTGTGGCGCAGGCACACAAAATGCGTGTGGTTCGATCCCCACTCGAGGATATGAAACATCGCTCTTCGCGGCGTTGAATTCCGCTACTCAACACGCAATGCCTCCAGAATTAGACGGAAACTGGGGAACGGAGTGTCTTAACACTAGATTCGCTCTGCCTCCCTGTTGTGTGCGTACGCGATACAGCATGAAGCTGATTTAAATATAAATTATGATAATTATTATTTAAAATTTATAATATTGACGTAATATATCGATTAAAACTACACAAACTAAAAAAATACAAAATATACTCACAATATATAAAAATCTCATTTTACAACTATTCCAATATATCACGTCCAAGTCTTAACGCTTCGAGTTAGTGATTGTATGTTGCAGTAGTCGGGTTGCTTAATGCTCGCCACTCTATCTTTTAATAGTGTTGCGAAAATATTAACACTACGTATAGGCATGTCGTTCGACTGTATACGCGAAGGTTGTAGGTTCAATTCCCACTCGGGGTAATAAATTATATTCAATTCCTCGCTTTGGTAAAAAGAAAAACGTGTCGTTGTCCACTTAACAAGTGATGTCTCATAAGTTTGGATATATATGTATGTAAATACAGCAAGCTAAAGCTAAAAAAATAAAACAAATAAAGACTGGATAAAATGTGTGAATGTAGATGTTAATAAGCGTGAGAGCGTGATGAGTCATGGATCCTTCTCTTAATTTTCAAGATTTTCGAGACGTAATTGAACTCACAACCGTCACGCTTACAGTGTGCCACTGCGCCACGAGGCATTGACACAGCTTGTCACGAATCTTGGTAATTCAAAATAAAATAAATAATGTTTTAAAGAAATGTAAAATTTAAATAAAATAAGATTTGCTTGGAAATATGAAATCATATTCTTTAAGGATATCCTTTTCAACGCCGCAAGCTAAGAAAGAAATAAAAACAAAAACATAAACAAATATTCAATAATATAAAACTCAATCACAAATTCACAGCAACAACTAACTCAACTCAAAAACTAAGTTAAGCCATATGATTTTGAACTGTTTGCAACATAAGGCAAAGTGGTAACTCCATCCCCATTCCCCACCCCCTACAAGATCAGTGCAATAGTAATTAAGATTGCACGAGTCCAAATTTAGTTAGAGCCTGGCTCTAATTTATCGGTTGACTTGCTTGTATACTAAAGTTAGTTTAAATTACGTACAACATTTAACTAGACTAGTAGACTTTAGCAGTAATAAGATTTCGTCATCTTACTTTATTTCGTGATCGACCTATAAGTTTCGTTAATATGTTCTAAGGTTGAACAGTTTCTTTGTTTGAATGCCCTAATCTCGGGAATTACAAGTTTGAATGGAAAAATATTTTTGTAATGAATAGCTAATATATTTTTCACAACATTTTTATATACGAGTATAAAATTATCACAACCAAGAATCAAAATTGTGACCTTTGATGTAAGTTATAATTACATCCACTATTTGATAAAAGCCTCAAGATGACGTATAATTGGCAAGAAGCGACGTGGAACACCAAACCGCAAGAGACTTCGGTAACAGCGTTTAATCTCTACCTACTCGTAGATACTACGAACACCCCTTACGTAGGACTACTAGGATTTAGATGCTTGCAGGACAAGTAAATATATATAAATAAAAAAAAAAGATTTATTCTTATTGAACCGGAGAGCCAAACGCTGCTTCGCCCGTAAAACCTATAATTATATACTTTACGCTGTATCCCGCACACAGCAGGATAGGCAGAGGAAACCTAGTGTTAAGATACTCCGTTCCCCACTTTCCACCGAATTTTGTAATTATATTATAGCCAAATTATACAAAATCATTTCATAAGTTGTAATGTAGGTGTAGTTATGATACATAAAGTTGATACGTAAAGTTTTATCTAAATTTGTTCAATACTTTTTGCGTAACAGTGGAACAAGCATTCATCCTCTCATAAATTTTCAAATTGATATAGGCTAGAATAAGCGATGATATGGTGTATAAGTTATTAAATACTGATGGTTGTTATAGCTTAGAAGGTTCTATCGACTATATAATTATAGTTTATTTATTTGGTAAGTCGTGCTAATCTCATGAACTACAAACTTACTTACTAGTTCAAATTGAAAATTTATTTTTATAGAGTTACATTGACACTGAGAATACCAAACCTTTCTATTCTTCTTCGGTCAATAAATTATTCGATTTGGTGTTCTTAAAGATTATAATTGAAGAAGAAATAGAAAAGGCCAATACTTGTTATAATATATAATAATAAAATGTACTCTCTCTCTCTATACTATCCATTTCTTTTAAAAGTTTTGTAAGCCGATTAAAATATAAAAAAAGTCCTTAAAAAACTGAAATCATACGTACTCTACTTTGTATGCTCAAATGGAGAGTTCACCTTAATTGGCGGCCTCAATACTGTAACAAGGCAAATGGAAATTACGATGAAGGGCAAGCGTAATCGAATGAAGACCACGATTTAGTTAAATCAATCAGTTTTTTTGGTTAAGAGGATCCTTTTTAGGGTTCCGTAGTTAACGACTTTTTCGTTTTACTCTATATAGTTACGCCAAGTCCATCTGCCCGTCCGTACGTGGTTTAGCTGAAAAACTATTGTTAATCATATCGACGACGTGAATAACAATAGTTTTTCAAGGTATAAAGTTCCACTACTAGGAATGGATTTTAAAAATACATTAAAGTTTACTACTAAAGTATCAATAAATTTATAAATTAAATAAAAGAATTTACTTCCTTATAAAATATTTATTTAAATAAAACTATACAATTAATTAATCCTTAAAATAATATTTACATATACATATATCTACATATTAAAATCGATAGTTAAAGTTAGCTAGTCCTCCGAACTCTCGCGAGAAGCCTGCCTGTTTACCATACGTGCCTTGGAGGGAGAAGTCACCGTTCTTGCCGACTGGCCATCTGCCACCCGCTGCCGCTTGATACTGGAAAAAGTAATATTTTTTGATTAAACTTATAACCTAGTAGAAAGTAGTAGTAGTAGAAGGAAGGAAGGCGAACTTCATGAAAAATGCAGCAAAATCGGTGCATAGATGCTTGTCTTTTGATTGTGTTGACTTAAAAGAAGAGTTGATTTTTAGCATAAACCTAAATATTTAGTATTAATTTCAGCTTGAAATCTCCACGCGATCTCTAGATAAAAATAATCTTGACAGACGTACGAACAACAAAGTGAACCTATAAGGGTTCCGGTTTTTCCTTTCGAGGTACGAAATCCTTAAAATGTATCAAATTTTAAATAAATAAAACTATAGAAGGAATTCTTCTCTTAAAATAACTAAGACTTACAGAGGTGCCAGCACCAATCTGCTTGCTGATATCAAAAGAAGCCGCAGCATTAGGATTCTTCCAGTTGAGACCTCCTCCAAAATGTGAAGAGTCCCCTGCAGGTCCCAGGACGCGAGTACCGTACACGCTACCGTCCAGTTTGCCGCGATTGTCATTAAATATCTGATGGTCGTAGCCGGCCTTACCCTGTTATAGACAAAAAAGTAGAATATAATTATTTTATTTCTTTTCAAAGTGTGGAATAATATTTCACATAATAATGTTAAATACAAATAAAGTCGAATGGAGAACGTCATCTTTTATAGAAGTGGACCAAAATATATATTTCGGCTTCCAAGTTTCGATAATTTCCAGTAGGCACAGGCTCCAATTCCGCTATGTACAAATTTTATATTCAATAATTAAATTGTCTAAAAAGTAGAGACTTAAGAAAAACAACAAAAAAAGGGTATGTTGTAATGCGGGATTGATGGAGAGGAAGATAGAGATAGAGGAAGGAGATATGTTTATACATAGTGAAATAAACCCTCTTTGCTTATTTTGCTCCTTGCTGGATTTTGGGTTTGAAGTTTTTTAAACAGTCTATATACTCGTACGTATTCCGTCGAAAAGTTATTACAATCTGTAATAAATGGAGGTGAATTCTCAATGGACCTGGCTTCCTTCATTTTTCCACGTTAACTTTACGGCACTCTCGATGGACCAAACCCAAAGGTTACTCTAACTAATAATTTCCTTAAATCCTCGAAGAGTTCGGTAGACTAAATATTTTTAGATAATAAAATAATCAATAATATCAACGCTTTTAATAATAAAAAGTAGAAAATGTTGTCTTAAATTTAAACAAAATTTATAATTAGTAAGTACATATCTATATAAATATGGATCCAAGACCTTGAGGTTGTTTAGGAACTAAATTGTTTCAAAATAATGTGATTATATTAAAAACATGAATTGATTGATATATTTATATATTTATTTAAGGAAAAACTGAGAGAGTAAATGTATGTATTCGTACATATGTATTTCAGAGGCTGTTTCCTGTTTAAAATATTAACAAAATTTTTAGACTGTAGCAAAACTAATATAAATATTTTCAATAACATACAGGTACTAAAATGTATGACAAAACCATATAGACCGTTGTGACACAGTGGCACAAGCATATGACTTTAAACGCGATTGTTTTGGGTTCGTTTCTCATTCAGTAAAATGACTGATGAAACCCGCTTCTCAATACACAAGCATAAATTTATAAATTAAATGCAAAACAAGTGAAGAAATCTTACAAATAGTCCAGCATCATTCTGTCCTAGTGTCCCGAACACGCGGCCATCGCCTATCTTCTTATCGAGTGTAACGTCACGTCGCTCTCTCAACAGATGCCCGGCATACCATTCGGGGTAGCTAGAATTAAACAAATATAAATAATATTTGAATATATTAGTACAGAAATAGTGAGTAAATATTTTTTTGCTGTATGTGAGCACGCTGTATAATTAGTTGTCGGCTCTTCACGCTGTATACTGCTTATAGCAAGATAGAGAACGTGGTGATAAGACACTCCGTTCTCTACGCACTGCCCATTTTAAGACATGGCGTGCAGAATCCCAGACTCTACCAGAACAAGGAATTGAGAATAAATTAAGTGTAATTATTACTCCGAGTGGGATTGAACCCACAATCGTCGCGTTTTCATTCAGGTATACTTTATAACTTTTTTTTTAAAAAACAACAAAATTAATACCAAATGTTTTAAAGTAAAACAAAATTCATTACTTACGAATCATCAAATTGTACTTGAGCTACAACAGCTAAGACGAGAGTAGAAAAAAATATAAGGCACTTCATTTTAATTAATAAACTTAGAAGAACACACTTAAAAAATAATTATAATAATAATCACGTTTTTTATAAAGGAACCTTCGGTAGTCCGCTACAGAAAGTGAATGATACAGTCATCTTGCTAACAGGTTTATTTATACATCCCTATAGTTAGGGGAATCCTTCTGGTTGTTAAACTTAGTTCTTTCCCGTGCCAAGTTAAATTAAGACGCCAAGAATAAAATTAAATGATAAGAGGTGAATTCCTTTTTTTTATCAATATTTGCGGTTGTAAATTTATTATTCACGTATTTTATCCTTTATCTTTGCAGTGTTTACATTGTTTGAGATATTACAATAGTTTTCTTTTTTTGCTTCATATTGTTCTCGTATATGACAGTGATGTAAATTAAAATAAAATATAGTATTTCTACACTTTTTTTTCCACTCTCTGTCGATAATAATCAGATATATTGAGATATTAATTGACGTAACTTCTTTGATAATCTTTTGGCTCGAGTCGTCATCGATCAGACGATAGAAGAGAGAATAATCTTAAAAAAATTTTTCTTAGTCATATCAAAATAATAATATATTTTGTAGATATTTAATTTTTAAATTTATTTTATGTAATTAGTAACATTGTAATTATATTATAGTCATATTTTGTTAGTTTTTAATAAAGTTTAGTTTTCCTTAAGAAAAAGGAAAATAAATAGTCCCCCAATTTATCTTTGTTATATATTATACATGCCTATGTGTATGTATAATAAACGACAAGAAAAAAATTACACGAAAAAGCTTAAGCACTTGAAAAGTTTTTATTTCATTTCCCACGTGCAATGCATCGTGAAAGGACGTCATTTGAGGGCTATAACTTGGAGATAAGGTCCTCTTTTTGTGAACTAACAACTCGTCCGTTTCATTTCGCGCTTCGACGAAACCGGCCTCGTCTGGTTTTAGGTGGTGGTACATTGAGGTATAAGTTTGAAATATAATTAACAGCTTAATGTTTTTTTTTTGACTTAGCAGATTAGTTTAGAATGGTTTCAGTGTTAAGGCACTCCGTTTTCCATTTAAGTCGAGTTTAAGAGACATTGCGTGTGAAGTGGCTTTGTTTATCAGAGCAGGGAAATGATTAAATTATAATAATGTAATGATTAAATTATAATTATAATGATTCTATTGGGTGGGTACAAAACCCACACAGGAAGTAATGTCCCAAAAACACACTAATATATAACTGTACCTAATTAATAAAATTGCAATAACTTTGTTTAAAAATCCTTAAATTAATTCTTCATTTCATTTACGATATTTAAAAATATTATAATCTTGTTTCAAATTAGTTCCTTATTTTTTCTATTTATTCCGCTAATTTCTTGAGGCTTTACATGTTGAGTGGCGTAACTCAATGCCGCGCTTTGCCTCAACAACAGAGCGAAGAAATTAAAATATAAATCTTTTTTTCCTCGAGCGGGGATCGAACTTACGCCGCGCGCCACGACTGGCATCAGTAAATTCAATCATATTTAGTAAATATACCAGCACTCACTGTGCCACCATACTTTATATTTTCATGAACTTCAGTTTGCCGCTCTATAACAAACTGAACGTCTTCAGCGCTTCTGAGAGTATTTCATTATAAACTTTACAAATTATATCCCAGCCTCTGAGCTTTGCTTATTTATATACGATTTCTTAGAACAAATAAATGGTTTATTTTTTTTTATTGAAACCTTAATGCAATACGAATTAGGTATTTGATTAGTTTCGGGAAATAATACTCGTAATAGTTATAGGTAAATTTCTCTGTAAAAGACAAGTAATAATAAAAGATTATGTGAATTATAAATATCTTTTACCCCGTAAAATTTAAAAGGGTCCCGACTGTTAATCCTAATAAAGTTGGTTTTTTCTTTTTAGTTTTATGCAATCGGTTTTTGTTTCTTTTTTATAATTAGGTATATTTTATTATATTCTTTGTAAGCTAATATTGCTCAGTTAATTTAATAAATACTACTTATTAATTTTCTCTGTTCCAGACAGCCATAGCAGAAATATAAATAAGGAAAATAGTAAAATGCAGTAATTAACTAAATAAGGTTTATTAAAATCAAAATTATTTTCTACAGATCATTTTCCTCAGGTAAATAAAACTTACTAATTTTATAAATAGTAATTACTAAAAACAAATTTGACATCCACAGCTAAAACACTATTACAGTTAAATCAAATGCATCAATGGCTTAATAAATAGGCGGTATTTATAATACAATAATATTCTTAAAAATATTTGGAGAGGGACATTCCGAAGGTGGGTTGCCAGTTGCTCGAGGGTATGTAGGGCGACACGGACTTGCTGAATCCGGCGTTGAAGTCCAGCGAGGAGGAGGGTGTCTTGAACAGGTTCAGGTTGCCCATCGCCGAGTAGTCGTTGCGCTTGAACAGGTCGGTGTGCGAGGCGCTCAGGGATGCGCCCAGCTTGTCGCTAAAGAAGCAATAGTTAATATTATTGATGTGATATGTTGATATTATTGAAATGATCTTTGATTTTTGATTTTTTTATACATTTTAAATTAATTTCTTTAATTCTGCTACTTCCGATAGATATATAGGATTATATAAAATACATTAATCTACTCACTTGAATTTGTAATCGACGCCGCCTCCGTAGGTGTTGAAGTTGGGTATCACCGGGTTGAGGGGCATCGTCTTGGTGGCGAACGCGTTAGCGGAGAGGTCGTGGTGGTCGTTGTGGAAGACGTTCACCTTGCCGGACGCCGTCAGCTGATCGGCAAAGTCCGGAATGTGCTTGCCGGTGACACTTAGACCATGGCCTTTACTGGAAAGAGGAGAACATTTATAAATACGAGAATATTCGAGAAGTAATAATATTTTTATTCAAACTTGAACTAATATTTTATTATGAAAATATAGATAGCTACTCACATATTGTCATAGGCAAGGCCGCCGGTGACGGCACCGTAGCTGTTGCCGGGAGTGTGGTGTCCATCAGGTCTGAGAGCGTTGGCGCCTGCGACTGCACTCAGCACGTTCTTACCGTCGCTGGCAAAGGGCACCTTCGCCATAATGTTCACTGTTCCGTCGGGGTTCGTATTCACTACTCCGGTCTGACGACGCACTCTGGACCTCACATATATCGGTCTTGCGGATTCGAACTCGTGCTCCGAGTATACGTCTTCTAAGTCATCTCTCAGCAAGTCGGCAGTGTCATCTATCAGAGCAACTGTTCCATACGGAAGCGACACGTAACGACAGCTGACGCCCACTACGAAGACGGCTAGCAACAAGATCTTAGCGATCATTTTGATGGTTTGATTATTTACTTCTTAATACTTCACTAAAGAAATGCGAATATGGAATGATGTCTGTAAAATTAGATAGCCTTTATATATTGAAATGAGTTCTGTAAAGTAAACCCCCGGGAGAGCATCGCTTTGGTTACTGTAAGATATTAATTAAGTCTTATCATCCGTTTACTGGATGACGTATTCTTTAACTCACAACAAATTATGTAGTGTTACAGTTCAATAAGTATATTGTTTACTTTACGTGGAGACACTTGTGTATTAATAGCATTAATATGGTAATATATAATAATGAATCACTTTACAACGGTAGTGTTTGGATCAAACAAATTACATTAGTAAGAAATGGTTTTAAGAATCTTAAGGAAAACGAAGAATATTTTTGTTATGTATAAAAATATTCTAATAATTCTTTTTCGACCTTGACAAAATATTTTTTTTGGACGCTACACGATGTACAAGGGTAACCAGGTGGAACCTGGAACCTTAGTGAGTGTAGACTAAAAAATCTGTTTTTATAAGCTGTGCGTTGCTTGTGAGTTACTAACGGTTAATATTTGAAAACTTTTAAATAAACAAAAAAATAATTTTGATATATTATGAGTATTTTTTGTAGCTTCACGCTGTATCCCGCATTTAGAAGGGTAAGCAAAGGGAATTTAGTGCCAAGACACTCCATACCAAGACAAGTGTGTTGAGGATATGTATGGATTCCACTTTCGGCCGAATTCTGGAGGTTCACTCAAGGTGAAACTCAACGCCATACGACTATAACGACAAGTTTAATTAATAATAATATAATATTTTATCGTATTCAAAAGAAAATTCTTTCAATTACAGTAAAATAATGTAAAAAGTAAGTACCAATTATTTTCTATTTATTGCAGTAATAAACATTTCTTAACTCATTTCATTGTGTCGGGTCTGAAGAGTTCCCCTGTGACCTCACGTTTGACCTCACCCAGTGTATTGATATGTAAGTCCCTGTTATCAGTGGTGTTGTGAGATGCGCGTGCGCATGTATTTTGTATATGCCGTGACTTTGTACAGTAAAGATTAAATGAAATCGATATTTCCGTGTATCTAAATAATAATAATTAATATTAAAAGGTTGTCGGTTCAAACCCATTAGTGTAGTAAAAAAAATAGCATTTACAAATTAAGTCATAATATTTATTTTATTTTGCTTACTTCTGTTCATTTATTTTCATTTTACATTTTGTTTCGTTAAAAAAAATCTTTGCGCAGGCAAGAGCATGCGACTGTAGGCGCGACAGGTTGTAGTTTCGATTCCTACTTGGGTAAGTGAAAAAAAAAATAATTTTAATTTCTTCCCTCTGGTATTGAAGCAAAACGCATAACAAAGCGCAAACTCAAAAAGGCAACTGCGTGCGGAGAGTGGGTAACGGAAATGTCTTAATGGAAACGGAGTATCTTAACACTATATATGTTTCCAGGTTTCCTCTGCCGACCCTGCCATATGCTGGATACATCGTAAAGCTAAACCCAATTAGGAAACTAAATGTGAATATTATGGATGTTTTTTCTTATTCCACTTATCATCTACATTTGGCTAGATATATAGATATACAGAGAGAGAGTTCGCGATTATTCATTTTATTTAGCTTTACACCAGATTCCCTCTGTCTCCTTTACAAACTACTCAATGAACCACATTGATAATAGAATTATCCTTTTAAAAAAAATATATTAGATAAATACTATCTTCCTTATATTAAAGTTGTTGAAGCTTAATTAGTTTTTTTTACCTCAACTGAGCTCGACCGCTACGCTTCATTATAGGGTTTATCGTTCTAAGATGGATGGGGGAATCCCATTTAACGTTAATAGTTCGTAGGTTTTATGTAAGATAGAACTAGTGGTCGCCCCCAACTTTGTTTGTGTAGACTTTAAGAAGTAAAACGGAAAATCACGTTCCTTCTGGTTCCCGTAAGAATTTCTAGAAATCCTTTCTTAGTGCTCCCCTTCATTATTTAATATGCCCAATTTTTCATTCTCCATTTTCCGCTATATTCTGGAGATATTCCGTGTTGAGTGGTCAACACGGAATATCTCCACTAGGACTAGACGCCGCGCTTTGTGTCGACACCAGAGCGAAAATGAAAATATAAAGTATTATATTTCTTAAGCGGGAATCGAACCCACAACCTTGTGTTTTTGCGCAACGACTGGCCTCAATTATTATCATCTAATTTTCATATCATCACAAATAAAGTTATGACAACCATGAAACTTTTAATGAAAACTGAATTAAAAGGTAATTATGGTGAAAAACAAATGAACACATAATTCGATAAAACAGACATTACAGGAACAGTTTCTATTACAGTTACATTTTGTAATTAGTCTATTCTATTTCAAATAACAGTCCAAAAATTAAATAATATTAATTCGGAAACTTTCGGCTGGCTTTCGGCTTAATATATTTTTGGTTTTTTATATTGTTTTTATTTGTATAAAAATTTTCTTATAGCTAGTTTAGCTTCACGATATACCCGTATATGTCAGTCCATTCCCCACTTCCCCATTGCTTAATTTCCGAGACATTTGCCTGTTAAGAAGCGGAGCTCAACGCCGCGTTTTGTCTTGTCACCGAAGTAAAGAAATAAAAATAATTCATACATCACAATCATTGCCTTTACAGTCGGATGTTCTATGTGGTTTACGGAAGTTTCTTAACACTAGGTTCCCAGATCCTTTCTGTCTATCTTGCTATGTTAAGGATACAGTTTGAAGAAAAAAATAAAAAAATACGACATACGTAATATAACACAAAACTTGAGTGAATATGTAGAGTCCTACAATAAAAAATCAAAGAAAAAAATGATAAGCTTTTAAGTTCCAGTAATAAACCATCTTGTATATTTCCAGACAAGTGTGACGGGAAGTCGATAAATTACTTTCCAATAGTGCTACTTACTATGAGTTCTAGATATGTTAAACGTTATATTTTTATTGAATTTAATCGATTTTAAAAAATCGATTTTTTATGACTATATTATTGTCATAATATTAAATTGAAATCAAAATCCAATTTAAAAATAAATCATTAATAATTAAATTATGTAATTAATTAAAATTTATAATTTTTATGTCTGGATAAGCTGCAGAGCAGGTTCCATCACCCAACAGAGAACGGAGAATCCGAGAATACAGAATAAAATAAATATTTAAGTGGGCACATACAACAAATATGTTTTAATTTGTCATACGCAAGTCCTACTCGCTCTTGGTTTTTATATTAAAAAAATATAAATAAACTATAAATATATATATATATATATAATAGAGAAAAATAACCTCATATTCTTGTTACTAAAAGTTATAACAAACCAATAGTACAGGACGTTCGCCATCGCAGTTTTTATATCGCCACGACCCGGATTGAAAGAATTTAATCTGAAAATTGCTTGCTTAGCGATTTCTATCGTTCATAAAACAAAACGATATTGCGTACTTCTTTATTTGATAATTTTTCAATCTCGTTCTAGAGCCAAATGGCTGCTATAAATTTTACAGTTTAGATATTAAAGATTTCAATATTATATTCGCATTTGGTGCACGTCAAGCCTATCGTTGCCGTCCATAGACTTTTTGAGCAATTTAGAAATCCTGTTAGCATTCTTATGAAAAATTTAAATTGTGAAATAAAGCTATGCTTGGTCATATAATGAAATATACTATAATTTTGCTATGAAACATATCAGTTATGAAAAACGCGATCACAATTATCATCTGTTCCCTATTTTCCACCCAATTTTTGCAACATTGCGTGCTGTTAGCTCATAGCAGAGTAAGCAGAGGGAACCAGGAACCTAGTGTCAAGACACACACGTTTCCATTAAGACACTTCGCCATAATCTGCCGAATTTTGGAGGCATGGATGAGTGGCGGACCTAAACGCCTGTATCTGCCTCGATACCAGAGCGAAGAAATTAAAATATAAAATATTTTTTCGAATGGTAATCGAACCCACAACCCATCAAGTTTACAGTTTACACTCCCTACTAATAATTCAAACGTGCACTCGCACCAGAACTCTCATTTACACAAGAAAATAATATTTCCACAGCAAAGTAATTCCACTAAACCTAATACTCCATCCAACTCCTTCGTAGCTAATTTCCGACCCATTTCAGTTATTTATCAGAAGGCTTAAGATGGCGGAGATTTAAAACTGGTAAGCATCTCCTGGGAGTGATATTGAATTACCTCGAGTTCTCGACGGAGTCTAAGCGAGGCGGAGAGGAGGGCGGTGTTGCTGCGAGATGATGCAAATTATATACATACCTTTTGTTATACTAAGTTATTGTTTTCTTATCTTTACTAGGAAATTGCATAGTGAACCTTTTATAACGAATTTAGTATGCATATGGGTAATTAGCATAGCTGGTGGCGTTATTTGCATAGCGAAGTATATGAAGCACAAGGCCAGTCGTGGCGCAAGCCATAATCTGTCACAACAGATTGTGGGTTCGATTCACACACGAGGAAGTTAAATATTAAATATTTTCATTTCTTCGCTCAGGTGTTGGGCGGCGTTGAGTCCCGCTACTCAATTCGCAATGCCTTCAGAATTCGGTCGATAGTGGAAAACGGAGTGTTTTAACACTAGGTTCCCTCTGCCTACCCTGATGTGTGCGGGATACAGCGTGACGCTAAAAAAAGATCTAAAGCAAATCAGATCTTATCTCGATATTAATTGATAGAATGTTTTATTACAATAAGCAAAAAGTGAAAATCAGAGAGACTTATCACTAAGACACTATCTCAAAAAAAATATATATGGAAATATAATATGATCCTAGTACCAACCTGGGCCATATAAGCCAAAACCAATATTGGGTTTTCGCGGTTAATGTATAAAAAGCGTTGATGCTCTCATAATTTTTTGCCGTTAAATTTATATTAACCTTTTAAATCCCATTAAGTATAATGTACGTTTGCTTCAATTAGGTACTAATTGAATTTAATATTGCCTACTTGAAAATCTTAAATGAAAACCGTTTAGTATATTAAATTAAATATTTTGCATTTGAATTAATTAAGCTTGGTAAAGTTAAAAAAATAATTAATATGAATTCGATTTTACGGAAGAATGTTCATTCAAAGATAATTATACTTAGGATGGACCTGTGTGAATGCGTTAGTTGGGTTTAAGTCCTACTGGGGGGGTTTTTGAAATATAATTATGTAGGTATTTCCCCGATCTCGGTAAGTCAACTAATCCATTCAGTGTCCAACGTGTAATATTTCTAAATATATGAACAGAGTTTCAAAATTTACACTTAATTATACAACTAAAGTTTGTTTGGTTGAAAGCGCCATCTCAGGAACTATTGATTCGAATTTGAAAAAAATGTTCGTGTTGAATCTTTTCACTAAAGGGAAATGATTCATTAGGATTATGACGCAGGCAAGGCCGGAGGTAATAGCTAGTACGGAAAAAAACACTAAACAACATTTCCCCCCTTTTTCTTCCCCTCCTCCCTCCTTTTATGCCCCTAATATTGATAAAATTCATTCTTTATATCCGGAAACGAAGCAAATAAATCAATTGAGAACTGAAGTAGTCGATTTAATATAAACTGTCTACATAATCGATCGCTGCAGGTACTGTACAGGTATCGGAGCCTTTACCTCCTTCCTTTTGTTTCAGCTACAGACACACTTGAGTACGCTCCTTACTAAGTATCGTGTTGCTATATTTATATATATATAGCTTTAGTTTGTTTGTTCATCTATACTTATAATAAAATCGTATTAGATCGGTGTCTGTACATGGAAGATATATATAAGAAAAAATGTTATTAGTGGCATTTTATAAAGTAATAGAACAATGATTTTTTTAAATTTTTTGTCTGTTTGTTTGTGCGTTTGTTCACGCTAATCTCAGAAACGCCTTAACCGATTTAATTGCTGTTTTCACTATTATGTTTTGGCAAGCTTCACGTAACATTAGTGTTTGTTTTATTTCTAAGCTCATAAGCTGACACTTTTCTTTTTAATATATTATATTTATATTATCATTAGAAAACTTGTAGTAGGAATCGATCCATAACCGTCGCCGATGGTTATTTCTAAATTATCATTTGTATGAAATTTATATTATATTTAAAAGTAGCATAGCATGGCTTCAAAAAGACCGATTTCTTTATAATAACTGCAAGATTACTGACTAAAGTTTTCCTTTGATGCAGTGCTTCTAAACACAAATGTTTATGTTGCATATGACCTGGCTCGTTCATACAATTATTTGAAATAGGCCACGTAGAAAACTCTCATAAATTGTATACATAATTTCTTTATGGACAAAGGACTTAGGGCGGGCGGAAATGACAGAATAAAATTACTTTGAGATTACTTAGAGAATTAAATATTTGTATCAGTAAAGGTAATGTAGTCTTTAAATTTACTTTAGGAACTGAAATTTTAATAATATATATATAAAAGTACCTATGATTTGAAATAAAAGAAAAGAAAAAAAGCGGAATTGTAATTTTCTTTCATCAAATAAAAAGTATAGGTAATAAATTTATTTCAAACTAGTATATCAATAAAAAAATAACTATCAAAATATTTGGCAGAAAATTGTATCCGATTACAGTGGGTACCTCGGCTTATTCGTTATTTAAATCGTTAGGACTCCAGCCAAATGGGGAACCCCCGGTCTCAGCAGAGATAGGGTTTTAGAAACGAAACATACTACGTTACATGTTGCCAAGAAGTTGAATATTATAGTTATATACTATATCAGTACTAAATTTTATCTTTGATGTATAATTATGTAGCTAGCGCTCTAGCTGCCTGCGGCTTCGCCCGCTTGAACTAAGAAGATATTCCGTTAAGTCCCACTCTGTTCCGTTCTGTTATTTTTATTATGGCATGGCATTTTAATAAATATTTCATTTCCTCGAGTGGGGATCGAACCCACAACCATTCGATTTTGAGGCAAACTTTGTGCCTCTGCGTCACGACTGGACGGCTATAATAAAATTACATATTATACATTTAAATAAATAAACTTATTTGTAAGCTATAAACAAATATTATGTTTTCAATTTAGTATGTTTCTTAAATATATCTCTCTATCGGTAGTAGGTACTGAAATTAAAGGACCTCGTTGGTGCCACTTCCCCTATGCCTTAATAAATTCATGCTAGGTTGCTGAACACTGGTCGTAGATGTAAGGTACTGTTGAAGGAAGTTACGTCTACTCTGAAGAAATATCCTCAAAATTTTAAACCATATTTTAATAATTTGTTGTTTGATGAGGACGGTTGTGGCGTGGTCATGGGAAAGCACGGCGTTGAGGTTCGCAATGCTTTCAGAATGGTGTGTGTGTGTGAAGTGGTATGTCTTAAGGTTAGGTTTCCTTTGCCTACCCTGCTACATACGGAATACGGCGTGAAGCTGGAAAAAAAGAATCAAAAATTTTACAAAAATATAAATTTAACTATTTCCATACATAAAATTTAATAATCTCAATATAAGCTAAATTAAATTTGTTAATGAAGTAATATGTTATTGTAATTAATAAGCACGCGCTGAGTCATAAGATAAGACGCCGTACGTTACATTTCCAAAGCGATACTCTCCCGGGGGTTTACTTTATAGAATACATTTCAATATATAAAGAGGACATAATTTTACAGACATCATTCCATATTCGCATTTCTCTAGAGAAGTATTAAGAAATAATCTAATTACCAAAATGATCGCTAAAATCTTGTTGCTAGCTGTCTTCATAGTGGGCGTCAGCTGTCGCTACGTGTCGCTCCCGTACGGAACAGTTGCTCTGATAGACGACCCTGCTGACTTGCTGGGAAATGACTTAGAAGACGTATACTCGGAGCACGAGTTCGAATCAGCAAGACCGATGTATGTGAGGTCCAGAGTGCGTCGTCAGACCGGAGTAGTGAACACGAACCCCGACGGCACAGTCAACCTGATGGCGAAGGTGCCCTTCGCCAGCGACGGCAAGAACGCGCTGAGTGCAGTCGCAGGCGCCAACGCTCTCAGACCTGACGGACACCACACTCCCGGCAACAGCTACGGCGCCGTCAGCGGCGGCCTGGCCTGGGACAACATGTGAGTGGTTATCTATATTTTCATAATAAAATATTAGTTCAAGTTTGGATAAAAATATTATTACTTCTCGAATATATTCGTATTTATAAATGTTGTCCTCTTTCCAGTAAAGGCCATGGTCTAAGTGTCACCGGCAAGCACATTCCGGACTTTGCTGACCAGCTGACGGCGTCCGGCAAGATGAACATCTTCCACAACGACCACCACGACCTCTCCGCTAACGCGTTCGCCACCAAGACGATGCCCCTCAACCCGGTGATACCTAACTTCAACACTTACGGAGGCGGCGTCGATTATAAATTCAAGTGAGTAGATTAATGTATTTTTTATTTAATTAATGCTTAATGCGAAATAGAACTCATTCTATCGGAAGAAACATAGTTAGAATTTAATTTAAAATGTAAAGAAAATGCGAAAATTGCATATTATTATATACAATATCACATCAATAATATTATATATTGCACCTCCAGCGACAAGCTGGGCGCATCCCTGAGCGCCTCGCACACCGACCTGTTCAAGCGCAACGACTACTCGGCGATGGGCAACCTGAACCTGTTCAAGACACCCTCCTCCTCGCTGGACTTCAACGCCGGATACAGCAAGTCCGTGTCGCCCTACATACCCTCGAGCAACTGGCAACCCTCCTTCGGAATGTCCTTCTCCAGATATTTTTAAGAATATTATTATATTATAAATACCGCCTAGGTTATTGATGCATTTAACCATAATTGTGTTCTGAACTGTAGAATTGTCAAATATCGTTTTGTTAAGTTTTATGTACCTGAGGAAAGTGATCTGTAGAAAATATCTTTTTACTGTAAGATTTGATTTTAATAAAATATTTTAATTTAATTATGAGTTTATTTAACGAACTATATCATCTTTTACTCATTGATTCAACATTTATGTTGTTGTTTATAATATTCTATACATATATATTGTTTTTCTTTATTTTTTATTTAAAGAGATAGATCATCTTTACCATCTCTCGTAATAAATGTCATATCTTGTAATATACGAGTATTTGCGTGTTCCATGTTAATAATTGATTTATCTCATTTAAATAATTAATTTGTGCTATAGTATCTAGAGTACACTTATGTAACTTTTTTGAACTTCACGCTGTATCTCGCAGATAGCTATAGGAGGGAACACAGTGCTAAGACACTCCGTTTTTCACTTCCCACCAAATTTCCAAGAAATTACGTGTTGTTTGGAGCATATCAACGCGTCCCTTTGTATTGTTACAAACACAAATTATACAAAGACAATTAATTATCCGAACCAAAAATCGAACTCGTGACCACTATACTACAATTAACATAAATTTAAATTCCTCCCACCAAGTCAAATGGATACAAAAATGGTGCAACATTTGAAAACGGTCTAATAATCTAGTTTTATGCTGAGGCGTCATCTCATGAATATGCATCGTGTGTCCGCTTGGAGATATTAATTATGCACGGTTTACGTCCGCTCTCGTTAAGGGTGGATGGTTTTCATTTGGGAAATTTAAACGTTTATTTTTTTTTCTTTTATTTTTAAAGAAGATTCATATTTTTTCCTACTTAGCAGATTAGGTAGAGAGCATCTAGTGTTAGTTTATTCTAATTTAGAGACATTGACTTTAACACTACTCGTCGGCTACCAGAGCTAGTAAATAAGAATAAAAACATATAATCATTGAGATTGAATCCAAAACAACGTTTACAGTTAGACGTTGTTCCAGTGTGCCATTAGTTATGGTACAGGGGTTAGGATAAATAATTATTTAATTTCTCCGCTCTAGTAATAAGGTAAAGCGTGATATTAAGTTCCACCACTCAAATCCTCAATGCCTCGAGATTTTGGCGGAAAGTAGGGAACAGAGTCTCTTAACACTGGGTTCCCTATGGCTACTAAAAGGAAATAAATATATAGTAAAGTATGTATTATGATAGAATCTTCCAAGAAACTTTGGTAGATATAAATTCCATAATAAATATCAAATAATATTACAAACAACTCCGATTCCCATTTCCGAGACAATACTGAAGTAAAATAATATTTCAAAAGATACAGCTAATAGAAAAAAAGCTTAAAATTAAAAGGGAAAACTTACCCTTAAGGAACTGTGTACAGTCGGTTTTAGAGACCAGATTTTAAACGTAGCGGAACTCTAAAGTGCTGAATGTTGAAAAAAAATTGTCGAGCCGTGGCTTATAAAAATTTAACACTCGAATACACCACGAGCTCAGATGTGGAGATGGGGAGGAAGCATGGGAAATGAAAATTGTGGTTGTAAGTAAACATTTTTTATTTTTTGTAAGAAAAATTTATGTAAATTTTGAAAATATGTTTTTTTATGGTGTGTTTTTTGGTGAAACGAAAATAAATATTAATATATGTTAGAGTTAGATTTTTTTTAATAACGAAATAGTGTCATATGTTTGAGTATTAGCTAAACAGTTTATAATAGTAGTTTTCATACGTAGTATTTTTAGGTAAATAAATATACAAGTAAACACACCCTGGAGGTAAAATTTTATTTTTTTTTAACATATTTCACTTAGGTACGTATTGTTTAGTGGTTAAAGCGCTTTTAGGGTTTCCAAGAGGTGTGGATTCAAATCCCGCTGCGTTCAAGTTTTTATTAGTACGATTTTTTTTATTTATTATATTCCGTATTTGGAATGTCCACAGAATATTGGTATTTCGAGACGTGAATGGCGGAACTTAACGCCGCATCCTATATCTTATAAAACAAAGTCGCTTTTCGTGTCTGTCTGAACTTTCTAACTCTTCTTCTTCTAAACCACCCAACGGATTTTTATGCGGTTTTCACCATTAGGTCGAGTATTTTTCAGGGAAGGTTTATATATAGTTTATTATTTATACATTCTTATGTAAATTAACATAAATACGATAAATGTGTCTAAAGTCCTACCCGTTGAGACACTTTCGCGCATGCGCTGCTCTAATGGTAAGTACTACATGAAAAAAATGTACTGGAGTATTGTTCCTCTTAATAAGATCTACAAAAAAGTTCGCGAGAGCATATTTTTATCTTTTAAGGATAACGTGTAGTGATCATATTTCTGTCTAAAAATAGTAATTTCAATATATTTTTTATTGTGAGGGAAATTTTTTCATAATGGTATTAATCCTTATCTTTTAAAATACTTTATTAATTTTCTACGTTAAACGAAGAT
>HE671609.1:27139-134876 GCA_000313835.2 Heliconius melpomene melpomene | reverse complement strand
CTACGTTAAACGAAGATAAAATTTGCTTTTTACAATATTTCGAAATTGCGAATAGTTTTAGAGAAAAACGCATTTAATTGTTGACACATCACGCCGTTGACTCATCAGCTGTGCCGACTTAAGTTTTACTTATCCCTTACTCTCAGTATATAAATAAGTATATTAGTTACGTTGGCCATTTAATGTAGATCAAAACTGTCTTTTACTGTTTTTTCATTTTAATAAGTACTTTAGAAGTTGTTACAATATCAAAACATCCTTGCTGCGAAACGCGCCCTGCGACGTTTTGCTTATACAAGCGCGTCATGAGCAGTCATCGGTGGTTCAGTGGTAGAATGCTCGCCTGCCACGCGGGCGGCCCGGGTTCGATTCCCGGCCGATGCATTCTATTTAATTTTCCTCACAGGCAGCCACGTAGTGCTTGCTTTTCATCAGGGACAGAATACCCTCTTCAGCATTAACCACAAGCTCGAAAAAAAAAACCCGCCCGCTATAGAGGCATAGCAACGAAGATTTAGATGCGTTTGCACGTATTGGATAATTGGAGTTGAATGTATTATTTCAGCGCGATATATTTGGTTTCATATTTTTTGGAGTAGTTATTAGTAGGAAGGCTTTTGTTTATAATTTCTTCCGTTTAAAAATAGTCATTTAACTATCTAAAAATAGTCATTTAAATATATTTTAATAAGTACTTGAAAAGATTAGTAGCACAGATTTAAAATTACGATACCTACTAAAAAATCCTTGCTGTGTAAAACAATTGGAAAATCCTTATTGGAACTACGAAAATGCGGGTTGCATTAGAGTTTAATTAATTTTCACATTATCTTAAGTGCTTCGCAAACATACATTATATGAATAATCCAGTAGTAAAAGCGGGCGAAGCCGCAAGGGGGTCGCTAGTTTGGTTATAAAGCGGGGAAATAAAAATAATTCATTCCTCGAAAGGATATCGATCCCACAGTAATCGTAATGAAATTTAATACTTTACTGCAAATTTTAAATATTAATATCAATTTTGCTTTACTTTTCATTTAACTTTAAATATTAAGTGATTTTTCATTGAATATAAAACTTATAGTTTTAAAACAAAAATATTTCTTATTTCTTAGGAGATAAAGTTTAAAATACTTAAACACCACATGTCTTCGCCTGGCATGATTTCTCATGCTAACAATATTGTAGACCTTTGCTACGCCCATATTTCTATTTTATAGCCAAAGTACGCAATACATTGCTTTACATACGGCTATCTTAAAATACATATTATTATAAAATTTACTAACGTAATATTTATGAAGGTGTACTATAGTAGTTTGTTAGTGTCTTTACACACAATGAGTTTGGATTCGATATCCATTTTGGGGAATCATTGTATTGAAATTATTTTCGTGTTTCTTCTTTCGACATCAAATAAGAAAGGTTCTTTCTTTACCTTGCTACATCCACAAGTTTTAATAAGAAATATAAATAAATAGTTTTGCCTCATCGACCTTAATTTATTTTTCAAATCCAAATAAATAATATCTATAACAAAATATAAGTAGAATTTAAAAACAGTGATAACATAAACATAAAACACTAAAACGACACTGAAATATCGATAACTATAGCACTATAAAAAAAAATTGTAAAAAAAAAGGTCTAAAAATGCAGATATCGTTGGTACCCGCAACAATTTTAATTAAAACTGCGTCGGAACGACACTGCTTTATCGCAAACCACAGCTATCCAATAACGGCGTTAAAATAAAACCATCAAATACTCGTAGCTGCGCCATGACTATGGCGACGTGACAAAGAAATATTGAAATTAAGAAAATATATATATATTTTTTTATTTGTGTTTGTTTTGTTTTAGGTGAAGGCTGTACTTACACTGGATCTCTTTTTTTACATGTATTCTATAATTGTGTATATTTATCTTTTTTATTACCGGTCAATTTCCTTCGTGTGTTTTCCATGCAACGTGACGTTGGCGAAATGAATTGTGCTCAACTGGCACGCTCGAAACGCCATATATCAAGAATTCAATTCAATTCAAAATATTTTTTTAGTCGTGTAGGCGCAGTCGATGTCGATACATGTTTGTGGTGGTCGTGGGTTTGAGTTGACGAATGTAACTAAATTGGTAAGCAGAGGGAACTTAGAACTTGTTTTCCACGTATCGTCAAATTTTTGAGATATTATTATCAGAAATATAAGTACTTTATTCCCAGGAGTTGAGGGAATTGAAGTCATAACCGTCGAGTTAAGGCTTAGACGGGTGACACTCTGCCACGAAGGCTATGCTCAACCGATGCTAAGTCAAAATACTTTTGTTTCACAAACCTCAAAGTGAGATATTTTCTAGGGGGGTTCTAGACTCCAGTGAAAATTTAAATATTATAATTATTTATTTATTCAGTTTGGTTATACAATATTAGTACATACATTGAATTATTTTTCAAATGCAAACGGAAAGTAAAAATCTCACAACAAGGGTATCTATAACAATTTTGACATAGCTTGATAAGAACGTATGGCTCAATGATCAAAGTGACTAGACGGTTTCCAAGAGCCGCGGGTTCGGGTTTCACTAAGTTATTTTTTTAAATATTTTTAATTACTTTCTTTCTTTCCGTAATATGAAATAATAGTTTAAAATGATTTTCGCAGCTTTAACGTATAAATTTCAATATATAAGATTTTTCCTTTTTTTTTTCTCTTTCCCATAACATGAACTTAAATATAATAAATATATCTTCACAACGATCCCTTACAATCTACTCTAACCCCACATAAGATAAAAGTTTATAAGCTGTAAACCTTCTGATAACAGTTTTTACGTGTCATTGGAGGGAAGTTGCGTACCTTTATAGATTCACTTATTTTATCGTTTAGTTCTTTATTATATTTGGAAATAATCGATTTAGTGCGC
The DNA here is from genome assembly GCA_000313835.2 of Heliconius melpomene melpomene. Lineage (NCBI taxonomy): Eukaryota > Metazoa > Arthropoda > Insecta > Lepidoptera > Nymphalidae > Heliconius > Heliconius melpomene. The sequence goes on along the minus strand of HE671609.1, from coordinate 131,954 downwards.
AAATTCCTTTATTCACAAGGTACTTGTAGAATTCTTTGAATTTGAATTGTAAGTTTGTGTGTCTATGTAACGTTGGCGTAACTTAACACTGAATTATATTTAAGCAGACAAGAATAGTATGTTAAAATAGATATTTTCTTTTTGTGGTATACGCCATTTCGTAGTATAAACAATATAATTATATACAGCTGAATTGAATCATCTTATGTTTTTTATTTAGAATCTGTGTTTGAAAGCGTAACTTAACGCTGCATTAAGTTACACGTTATTAATTTACTATATTTTGGTCTACCTGTTTAAGGAAGACCGGAATATGTTAATTTATACATTTTCTGTGGTATAAGCAAGAACTATTTGTGTTAAAAACCATTTTTGAGGTATACGAGTATATTTAACCCATTATATTATACAAATATCAATTATAATTATACATACGGATATGAAATAAAACTTTACACTTCAATATAATATAAATAACGAGAGCAAACTTCAAAAAGGTTATTCCTTGAACCGGCATATTTTACTTTAGTTACTTAAGGCAGTTCAAATTGTTTTAAAGCGTCTAAAATTCAGTAATATTAATACAAAATAAGCAAATGCCTTTGTTGAGACGGACAATAGCTCAGAAAGTTAGGTCATAAAGCTAGAACTAAGTTAATTTCCCCACGACCTCTGGCGGCTTCTTGTTAAGTTGTAACGTTAAGTAAATTGTAAACAGCACCGTTAAGTTTCTATACAATTTTGTTATTTCAATGTTAATTATTTAGTATAAAGATCACTCGTTTTGGTTTTAGTAATATATGTATGTAAATAATGAATACATTTGGGGAATTGCGTGTTGAGTGGCGGAACTCAACGCTGTGCTTTGCTTCGTTACCAGAGCGAGTGAAGGAAAGTTTTAAATATTTCTTTTCCTCTAGTGGAAATCGAATCTAGAACCTGTTGCGTTTTCAGTCACAACCCCCTGCGTCATAACTTACATCCAAAATATTTTTATCTATTATTTTTCCCTATCCTATATATATACTTGTATATATCAAGGGTTAATTTGTGTAATTTTTTATTGTACAGAACTACCAACAAAGAGAAAGAATAAAAGAAAATATTCTTTTGTAGTACAGAATAAAATAAAATAATATACAACGGACGTTATCGTGGTGCTATAGCCTGGAAAATCTAACTGTAAGCACATGTTGTACATTTGTAAATATATTTAAATTATTTTTATTTCTATATTCTTCTAAGGTGATGCACGGCGTTGGTTTCCGCAAACTTAAATCCTCGGAAAGGGAAAAATTAAACATTAAAAAATTAATGAAAAAGTAGAAGTCTTTAAATAAATTAATATTTACTCTATTACTAAAATTTACTTAAAACATGGTGCAATTTAATTAAATTGTAGTCAATTTGCTCAAAAGCTTGTTTGCAGGTCTCAAATGTACTAAATTAAAGGGAATTTATTATGAAAACACGTTCTTCTTAACGACACTTAATGGACCATCGTGTTCCGTTTTGTATAATTTTGAGTTAATGCGTCTCTTTTGTAAAATTTGACGCCTTTCTTCATATTTAGTTGAGTTTCACGCTTTATCCCGCAAATAGCAAGGCGGAGAGATTAATTTTTGGGGCGTTCTGTGTTGAGCAGTGGAACTCAACGTCCTACTTTGTTTTGTTATCAGAACTAGGAAAATGAAAATAATTAATTCTTCCAAGTTGGAATAGAACCCACATTTCGCGTTTACGGTCAGAGAGTGCTCCGGAATTTACCCCATAAGAATTAATGTCTCCATAATAGGGAAGCTTGTGTGTGGAATGAATTGTTGTAACAGATATATCTTTTAGCCTCCTTCTATTTATACTAGGGTACAGCGTAAAGCTAAAACAATGAGAATTATTTTTTCACTTTAGTATTTGAAGCTGTTACCCTACTACAGATTTGATAATGACTTCCCAGGTTAACGGAACTAAAGAAAATACTAAAGATACAAAAGAAAATAGTAACCTTTTTTTGTATTTTTATAATATTCCATATATTCCATAACTCTTATTTCCGCGGTACATCCGAAACACACGACACTTCGAAATTGAAAAGAAATTGTATCTTTGAATGTTCCCAAGACTATGAATATTTTGATAGGCTTCTGATTGGTAGACATATATATTTAAATATATACATACGTGTTATAAGTATATGTCTCAATAAATATGGTTTTAACATAAATATATGTAGGTATAGCCTGTAGGTAGGTAGGTAGGTACCCATATACCAAACTTAATCGAACACAGTTTAGGTTTTAATCGAAGTCCTCGTGACATAGCGGCATATGGTCTGACTGTAAGTACGATGATTGTGGGTTCGATTCCTATTAGGGGTATAAATTATTTTTCCGCTCAACAAACTCATCTCTGCGTCTTTGTCTACCAGAATAGGAAAATGAAAATAATTTTAAATATAACCATTCGACAGATTGGGAATCGAGCCTACTACTACTTTTACAGCTAAACGCTGTTCCACTGCGCCACGAAGGTCTCAAAATTCCTTTTTAGCTTAATGCCTAAAAATACTAAAAATAATTTAACCAACATAAAGAAATAGTTATTTCTGTACGTCTTACGTAGCAACGATACCACACAATGGGTCACGCGCAATTAAAGTTTATACTAACTTTACCATTCTAAAGCCACACTGTAAACTTAACTTGTGTTATATAAAATAAAAATTACATATTAAACAGGTTTATTTTCTTCTTTTTATACAACTTTTGTGTGTTTAGACATCCTAATTATAAAACTCTTTTCCAAACTATCAGCTTAATTTGAGATATTACGCATCGCGGAACTTAACGCCGCACTATATCTTGTGACCAGAATAATAAAATGAGAATAATTATATCCCCTGAGTGAGAATCAGACGCACAACCCTCAGAACTGGTCAAACCTGTCACAGAACAGGTCCTCTGTTTCCATCCTGATTAAAAAAAGCGTGAAGCTGATGAAATACCATTTGCTTAACTAAAATAGTGGACTTTAATTTGACTATCTATAAATAGTGTAAACTAAACGAGGTGTCGTCGACGCCAGTATTTTGGGCAAGATCGATTGATGAGCGTCTGGCGCAATAATATCTGTATAGTTAATTTTACATTGCATTTACATTTGTGTATACATTTTCGCTGTATTTTAGAGAGAAAATAAAGAGAATTTAGTGATACTTACCTAGGCAGTTGTGACGTAGGAGCACAGGGTCTAACTGATAACACGACGGTTGGGGGTTCAACACTCTATTCGTAAATTGGGCGGGGAGTGAGAAATATGTTGACTCTTGGGAAGAGAAGTGGAATCTAGCGTAGGTTCCTTCTGCCGACCCTGTTGTATGCGAAATACACCGTACAACCAAAAAGAAAATCTATAATATATTTCTAAACAAGTTACTTTATATTTTACATATTTTCTCCGGAGTTTAAAAAAAATCGTAATTTAGAATCAAATACCAAAAAACACATGTATTTTATTATATATATTTTTTAAACTTATACAAACATAAAGACAGACAAACAGACAGTATTCCGCAATACAAACACAATTCAAATAAAGAACAGCAATAGCACAGACAAATAAAATGTTAAACAATACCCGTCAAGTGCAAGAGACAATGCCGCGAACCAAAACAAACGCTAAACGCTCGGCGGACGGCTGCGGACGACTTATCTACCATTGAACCTAAGTCTGCTATTCCTTACAATGATATGAATTGTCGTTTGATATGAACTGACGGTTAAATAGATTTATATATGTATATTTAATATTGAAGCCAGTCGTGGTGCCCCTACCATTGCAGTAGGCAGAGGTTCTTGGTTCAATTCTCATTTCCTTGCTGGTAACGAGGCGCAGCGCGGCGTTGAGTTCTGTATCATTCATTTTTTAATTCCTTGCTTTGGCAATAAGATAGTACGTGGCGTTAAGTTTCATCACTCGATATGCAAAGTTTTAGAAAATTAAAAAAATGTATACAATGATACAAAGTTTTTATGCTTATCTTACAATGTGAAAGGCCAAATCATGACAAAAAAAAACAACTTTATCATTCTCAACAAAACGACTATTATTAAGTCTACTAATATTAAGTCTTTAATGGAATTAAAAAATCTTATTACTCTAAAAACAATTTCAAGCAATTTCTTTCGTAAATTATATAAAAATATTTGATGTTATTTCAAATGGATTGGTCCGAAGTGTACGCTCGGAGAAAGCACCAGCAAAAATGAAAAAGTAATTATTAGATGGTGGCGATTTTCTGTTATTTTTTCTATGTGGCGCGGTTGTGAAGACTTAAAGTAATATTTGGCTACAATAAGCTAAAGTTGTGAGTTCAAATTTTCTTATAAGTGTTTTATTATCTATACAATTTATCGCTTATTTGTCAATTTTAGGGTTCCGTATCTCAAAACGAAAAATTGTATTGGGTTACTTTGTTGTTGTTGTGTTGTTGTTCTTGTTCGTCTGTCAAGATCATTTATCTCAAGATCGCGTGGATGTCAATATGAAAGTAATATCAAATATTCTGTTCCACGATCGCTTAAAGCACGAAAAAATTAAGCTTAATCGTAATAAAATAATCGTAACCAGCGTAATCAAAAAAATTAACCGCCTAAACAAAACCTATAGGGGACTTTGCCTTGTCTTACCATAGAAAAAAATGAACATATTGAATTCTACAGAGTGAGAATCGAACCCACAACTGTCGCGTTTATAGTCAAACGCTGTGTTACTGTGGTACGACGGTATCATGATATAATTTTACGAACGACACAAAATATGTATTATATCAGTATATTTTATTTATCTTTTTCCTGTAGCTATATATCAATAGGAGAGTGGAACCTACGAAATCTAAATTTAGGCAAACAGCTGGAAAAGGGTTCGCCATTTTGTAACCGCAGTGAAGTAAACCATTTGATCTGATTACAGCTGGACGTCTGGTAACTTGCCCTATATAATCCTTTTGACTGACAACAGATTACTAAACCTTGCTCAATGTTTTATATAGATATTTATTTATTTACATTAAATATTTTAAATTAATATATATATTTTTTCCCTTTATTTCGTATATATATTTCGTATTTATAGTAGGGTAGGTAAAAGGAACCTAGTGTTAATATGGTTTCCCCAAGTGGGAATTGAGCCTACAACCGTCGCACATACAAATCTATTATTGGAGGCATTTATTAATGTAATAATAATAATGAAGCCGAAAATAATGATTTTTAAAATTTTTGTCTGTTTGTCTATTTGCCTGTTTGTCTGTGCGTTTGTTAAGGATATTCTCAGATGAGAAAATAAGTAATTATGTCGTACATTAAATAGTAAATTCATTAAATTCACATACATACAGCTTGTCTGAAGGATAATCTAGGTCTTAAATGACCTGGTAAGTAGAAACCGGTAATCTCATATTCCGGTCACAATCTTAGAAGGCTTAGTACTAAACAATCTCTTGAAGCTTATAATTATAATACAGTTTTAACTAAAATAGTACGTGCTATATGGGGTCATATTTATACCGACATTGCATGGTGAGCGGCGTAACTTAACTCCACATCTAGCTTATTATATTTAGCTTTTATTATATTTTTCTTTCTTTAGAAATTATCTGGTTACTAAAAAGGCCTATCTACCTCTTAGGTTATTATGTAGCTATAAATATAACTCTTTATGTTTATACATGCTGTTCATCACCCATGACTTTTCAATTCATAACCACCTTTTAGCAACGAGTAAACACGATATTTAAGCTAAAAAATTCGTAAACTTATATCACTATATATAGAAAAAAAATTTTACACGCCCAGTTAGTACACAACACTCATAATTAAAAAAAAATGTCTCTCCGCTCAATTTAAAATTCAAAATTACAGCATCAACTCATCGAGGATCCTTCAGAATTTGTTGAAAATCCTGCAAAAAATTCTCATCTGACGTAATGAAGTGGTTTTAAGATAATCTGTTGTCGATAGGGGGATGCTGTCGCTTAAATATTTAATATTGTGGTATATTTCTCCTTTTTTTTTCTTTTTTATTCAAGTGTATTGCGTAGATTCGTGTATATTTTTATTGGATTCCGCTTGTTTTATTTTGCTTTTTTAGTAGAGTTTTTGTTCAAAATATTTCGAATTAGATGTTTAGTCATAAAATGATTTTTTACGTTTTTTATAGTAGATAGAGACCTTTGTGGCGTATTGACATAAACGTGCGACTGTAACTGCGACGTTTTGTGGGTTCAATTCCCACTCGGGGGAGTAAAATATTTAATATTTTCATTTACTTTCTCTTGTAACTAGGCAAAGTGCGGCTTTGAACGCCGCTACTCAACACACTTAGCCACAGCAAATAATCTATTTTATATATTAAACCATAAAAACACTTACACCATCTAATATAGCAGATATTAACAACACTTGAGGGTCTCCAAGAGTTGAGAATCAAGTGGTCACTTATTATAATTAAATGAGAATATCGATTCCATCATAATAATATCAGGATATAATCTCAGCCACGTTCAGCGGTCGGTAAAACAAGAGAGTCCATTGTCAAGTCCTGCATCTGGAGATAGTCTCTACAAATGTAGTGACCACGCTCTCCGCTTTCATAGTGACTCTTATCTCCTTGTAATAAGTGAATTTGGAATGCAAAAGAAATCTTTGTTGATGATAGAGCAGGCAAGCTAGCGAATTCAGATTGGATATTGGAAATTCAACTTTGTGGCTCGACTTTAAAGATTTGAGTAGAATATAGAAGTTTGCGTATAACGATGTTCGAGCACTCGATGCACTCTTTATCTTAGATTAATAAGGGGGTTTCTATAGGGTTGGGAACAGGTGTCGGGAAGTTTGTTCGTTGGGGGAAAAAACAATGGTTGAAAGTAATTTTAGAACAATTGGTGAATAATTGTGTTTTAGTTGCGGTGGTGTCACGAGGTGTACGGTAAAAGTGTTTTTGTTTTTCATAATAAAATATGTGAACTTATCCATATATTTTTTTCGTTTTTTTCCCAGTCTGATTTGAAAAGTACATGACTTTCAATGACATGAGTTTCGCCACTAAACACGCAAGGCCACGAGATTTTGGCAGAAAATGGGAAAATGAAGTTTTTTAAAGGGGAACCCAGTATCTTAACACAAGATTCCTAGGTTCCCTCTGCCTACCCTGCTACGTGCAGAATAGGTACAGGGTGAAGCTAAAAAATCAATTGTAATTTAGATGATTCCAATAGTGACAGAAATGACATTTCACTCATTATCGAAGTAGCTGCCATCAGGATTATTGTGGAGCGTACTCGTATAGGGTGTTTACTCTATTCCTTTGTTTCATGCGGGCAATCGAACAAATGGACGTCCTTTCAACTAGACGTGAATACATACTTTATATATATTTTATACGTAGGTACATAGGTATACTATGTATATTATAAATGATATAACAGTGAAAATAGAAGTTTATATATTTTAGGGGGAAGAAACGAGAAAATAGAATAAGTTTGTCTGTCTTTTTTTGTATAGGGACAAATGTAAATATTATGTATAGTAGGCACTTAATAGAGAAACTTCACTTCACATATAATTAACCGCAGATAAAAAATAGACATTATAAAAAAACATTGTAATATAGTTTTACAATTTATCTATAAGATTTATTATTTAGTCATCATCTGTGGCCGAAGAACTTCGAAAATTTCGGCGGAGAGTTGGGAACGAAGTGTTATAACACTAGGTTTCCTCTGCCTATGCTACTATATGCGGGATACAGCGTGAGGCTGATTTTTTTTTGATAATCTGCCCAATGGCGCCATTATCAAATAAAATATTTAACTTAATTAATAATTATAATATTTTGTTAAATACAGTAATAGGTTAAAATGGAACATGAGAAAACGTTTGTATTGAAGAGATAAAGACCCTTGAGATGTCCTATAATTGATGATGACCTCTGGAATCCCCTAGTGAGATCCACAACATTAGACGTGATAATTTCGACTGCTAGAAATTATATTTTTATACAATATGGCTTAAATTCTTTACTAATACAAACGATTATATTTAAGACTATTTTCTTAATAAATATAGAGAGTGTTTTTTTCACCATAGAAAAGAAAATCAAATAAATATGAATAAATGTATGCAATTCGAAACATTTCTCTCTCTCGGTACAATAATTAAACGATAACAGTTACAAAGTTTGGTAGTGCAGAATCAAATGCAAATTGTAGTTTGCAACTGTGAGTGCAATGCTGCAATCTTGTGCACTCGTTAGATATAAACCTATAAAAGTTAAATGCCTGTGTTGTTTAACTTAATTGCACAGTATATTTAGTTATGTGCTAATAAACTTTCAGTTGTTTTTAGGTTTGTATTTCTGCACAGACGAAACAGAGACTTTGTGGATTTGATTCTCACTCGGAGAAATTAATTATTTATATTTCACTCAATTTCAACATACAGTTTGTCTCGAATTTGCATTCGAAATCATAATGTAGCGCATGAGTAAACATAAATTCAAGCATTTTTGTGTTTGCTGTCGACGTTTTTATAAAAGTAAAACAATCTATTTAAATTTATATAAATATCTATCTATATAGTAATAATTTTAAAATTCACTCGATAAACTTTATCGAGTCAAAAGTTCGAGTTAAAATATAAAAGCCTTTCCTCTTTCTCTTTAAACGACTTCCAACAAATGATAAAATTTTAGCTCCCAATTCAGTTGGTAAGTTTTTATAAAATTAGTACAGATGCAAAATAAATATAAAATTAGACTAAAACCAACTCGATCTTTACTTAATATTAATTTTTTAGACCACTTCAAACCTCAAATTTTCAACCACAACGAATGAAAGACAAACTAAATAAAAAACACAATCCCATCTCCAAATTGGATTTCACAAAAAAAAACTTAGCTAACGTTTTTCGCAATAAAACAAATTGTAATTTCCTTCTTTAAAATCCAAAAGGTAATTGAAAGATGGTGGATATTTTTAAACTCGAAAAACTCCTAACTGTGGCAATAATTGAATAATCACAGGAGTAACTTCGTCGACAACCGCAATTTAAATTAAGTCTAAAGTATTAGAATCAAGCGTTTTTATTTAAATTACATTTATATTATAGTACAGTAGAATGTATTACTTTGTTATATTTTAAAGAAAATTGTAGATGTGAGTTCGATTCCCACTTAGAGAAATTAATTATTTTCCTTTTTTCCCTCTAAGAAGATAAATTTCGGGATTGAGTTTCACCTCTCAACACTTGGATTAATCGTAAAATCGTAAAAACGTAAAATCTCGTTTTTCTTCCGTTTCCGTTGGAATTTTCGTACAAACCTCTTTTAGTGTTCCCCAATACTAACAATTCCTAATGAATCTAAATACCAAATTTCAGCGTTCTACTCCGCGTAACCTTATATGAATTGAAAATAATGTAGGAAAAAAATTGTACCACACAACCGCCGTTAAAAACAATCTGTGACTCTGAGTTAGATTTATGCAACTCCGTTCAGCTCCGAAACTTGAACGACTGCCACTGGAAATGGAAGTTTTCATTTTTTGTCGAGCAAATTAGGTATTTTACTAAACCAACTTTTACGTGTAACTTTTAAGATGTTTATTTATATACCTTTGTAACCTTACCTTAGCTTATTTAGAAGATTTTTTATATGAAACTTTATATTGCTAGAGGCCTGGAATATGACTTTTGAATTGTTGTGGGTTTGATACCCGCTTGGGGAATTAAATATTTAAATAGTTATAACTTCCCCGCTCCAGAAAGATGAACGACGATTCGGGATTGAGTTTCACCACTTAAAAGGAATGTTTCACATACTAAAGACTATATCAATTTCTGGATCTATTTGCTTTTTATAGTGATTAATATTATATAATTGCGGCAGATATCCTGTTGACGATATCTATTTTCTAGCAAGTAAAACATCGTCACTTTGATATCCTCATCGATCTCACAATCTTTGCTTCATCTACCGGAGTGGGGAAATGAAAAAAAATATATAATCACCCCCCGAATGGAATTTAACGCACTACCACCGCGCTTACGGCTGTAAGTAATAAATTAAATACGTAATACTTGAATCTAATTATTTAAGTAAATATTGTCGTCTTCCTTAGAAAATATACATAAGTATTATGAGGATATTGGATACAGAGGACGAGTCAGCCTACTTTAGGCACTTGACTTTTTAAGAATATAACGTTTATATTACTTCCCAGGGATAACTTTCAAGAGGCAATATAGGCCATATAAGATACTAGCGACCCTATTGCGGCTTCGCCCGCTTTTACTACTGGATTATTCATATAATGTATGTTTGCAAAGCACTTAAGATAATGTGAAAATTAATTAAACCCCTTATGCAACCCGCATTTTCGTAGTTTCAATAAGGATTTTCCAATTGTTTTACACAGCAAGGATTTTTTAGTAGGTACCGTAATTTTATATCTGTGATACTAATCTTTTCAAGTACTTATTAAAATATATTTAAATTACTATTTTTAGATAGTTAAATGACATTAAATAATACATTCAACTCGAATTATCCAATACGTGCAAACGCATCTAAATCTTCGTTGCTATAGAGGCAGGCGGGTTTTTTTTTCGATCTTGTGGTTAATGCTGAAGAGGGTATTCTGTCTCTGATGAAAAGCAAGCACTACGTGGCTGCCTGTGACGAAAATTAAATAGAATGCATCGGCCGGGAATTGAACCCGGGCTGCCCGCGTGGCAGGCGAGCATTCTACCACTGAACCACCGATGCGTGTAAGGCAGGCGGGCGCGGCGGACTCGCTTGTATAAGCATAACGTCGCGAGGCGCGTTTCGCAGCAAGGATTTTTTGATATTGTAACAACTTCTAAAGTACTTATTAAAATGAAAAACAGAAAAGACAGTTTTGATCTACATTAAATGGCCAACTAATATGCTTATTTATATGCTGAGAGTAAGGGATAAGTGAAACTTAACTCGATACAGTTGATGTGTGAACGGCGTGATGTGTCAATAATTAAATGCGTTTTTCTCTAAAACTATTCGCAATTTCGAAATATTTTAAAAAGCAAATTTTATCTTCGTTTAACGTAGAAATTTAATAAAGTATTTTAAAGGATAAGGATTAATACCATTATGGAGAAATATCCCTCACAATAAAAATATATTGAAATTACTATTTTTAGACAGAAATATGATCACTACACGTTATCCTTAAAGATAAAATATGCTCTCGCGGACTTTTTTGTAGATCTTATTAAGAGGAACAATACTCCAGTACATTATTTTCATGTAGTATTTACCATTAAAGCAGCGCATGCGCGAAAGTGTCTCAACGGGTAGGACTTTAGACACATTTATCGTATTTATGTTAATTTACATAAGAATGTACAAATAATAAACTATATATAAACCTTCCCTGAGAAATACTCGACCTAATGGTGAAAACCGCATAAAAATCCGTTGGGTGGTTCAGAAGAAGAAGAGTTAGAAAGTTCAGACAGACACGAAAAGCGACTTTGTTTTATAAGATATAGGATTATTGTTTTTTTAACTGTTTTGGTAAAAAATGAGTTTTAGTAGTATGCTTAATCCCTCTGCAAAATGATTGCTAGTAATTTTATTATATTTTATTATATTATATCTTTCACTAATTGGAAGATAAAATCTAAAATCAGTTTGTTCTACACATTTCGCCCATTAGCTGGCGTGCTAATGAAGCTGTGAATGACCGTGTGGTGCTTGAAGAAATTCAATATTTCACTAATAACACAGAGGAAAGGAATAAATAAATAAAGCTTCAATTCATAATTATTCTTTCAAAAATAATATAATCATAGAATAGTTTAAAAACTTCTTGGATATCAATTTCATGCTACGAGAATTTTGCATTGTGATACTCGTATAATCAAATTAGCTTTGCAAGATTTCTTGATATAGATTGATTGATGAAATTTCCTTCCAAATTTTCAAAACATTGGGTATTAATAACGAAACTTAACACTGCGTTTTGTGCTATCCCCAGAGCCAGGATGAAGTATAATTGATATAATTTAATGATGAGGATGAAAAATAATTTTGCCAAATGGAAATTGAACCAACACCAAATAGACCTAACCAAATTTTCCATGCACATTATTGGTAAATTCAGTTTATAGTCGCGACGGATACAAGTAGCAAGTGGAGCTAAGGTAAGTAATCTCGAGCAAGGAAATGACAGTCGCAGGTGCTCCTCCGACGGCAACTGCTAATAGCTTTTAGACAGCAGAGCAGTGATGCCCATCACTTCATCGATCAACTAATATTATTGAGAAAAATATTGACGACTTTTGGAAATTTATTGTAGTTTTTAACCGACTTCTGTAAGAAAAGGAGGTTATCAATTGGACTGTATTTTTTTTTATGTTTGTTACCTCATAACTTTTGACTGGGTGAACCGATTTTGAAATTTTTTTTTTGTTTGAAAGGTAAAGCTTCCCGAATGGTCCCATTTTTTTGGTCCATGTCTGACAATGGTATCTATGAGAAAATCACATAAGTCTTAAATTTGCATTAGGTATGTACGCGACAAATAGATGAATAACTCAATGTTTCGCCAACCGATTTTGGTGATTCTTTTTTTATTTGAAAGGATACACTTCAAGGATAATTTGGTGAAAGTTTGGTTAGGTTCCGATTGCGGAGTCTAATCGTAGGCCTTCCTAATTTTATAGTTGTGTAAAATCAAGACTACAAGTGAATGAGAGGAAGCACCATCGCAACATTTAACATTCATTCACATGGAAATCATGTATCCTAATGGCTCTGGTTTTTTTTGCTATTTTTTTTGCTATTTTTCAAAAAAAGCCAGTATAAATTCAGACACTACAGATGTTGGAGACACTACAGGAATGCGGAACGAAGTGTTAACAATAGGTTCCCTCCGACTAACCCCCTTTAAGCGGTACACTTATTTTTATTTTTTTAAATAAGTTCACCTATATACATACTATATTACCCACGTCATTTTAGTTTGATATTTAACTAAATATTATGCGATCCGTCCAGATAACCATTGTTTCAGCTTTAAATATGGAATCGACAGTTAATTAGATGTTTGGTTCCGTATAAATTTGTATAAACACAGCGTTCCCATTATGAACAAAATGATTAATAATTCAAAGCTAGCGCAACTCCGCGAATTGTAGCATTTCAATTAATTATGGCATAATGTGCTTGAATACATTTTAGAATTCACAAATTAAATTATGTTAATCTTATTTTAATATGTGGCTTTTATTTTGGTTGAAAGGTGAGTATATTTTGTATAATGGAGTTGCTAATACATTTAAAACATTTGAATAATGAAAGTTATAAAAGTTATAATTCGAATGTAGTAAGTTTGATTCCCGATTGAAGTTATTGTAAATTGTATATTTTTCCAAGGCTTAGGTAAGTAATCTCAAGCAAGGTAGGTATATGCTTTCTGAAGGTTAAACAGCTAAAATGTAACTTCTTTTAAATCATAGAAAAGTAAAATATGAGGACTCGTAAACGCATGAAAATAACAAAAGATTATTTTTCTTTTATCAAAATTCAATTTTTCGCGAGATCATACGGCGAGATTGATACAGTATGAGATTGAGCAATAAGCGAACAGAACAGAGAGAGAGTTTTTATACTCCGTAAATCTAAAAAATCCTCAACAATTATTTATTCATCAATCATCGATAAATTCCCACCACTAACACAAAGATGACATACAGTAATGGTCGATTTGTACTGCCAGCTGGTGCGGAATTAGCGTCCACATGCTCTTGAGTCGCATGACCATTAAGACTTGTAATTTAATTAAGCAATTATAAACCTTACTGCATTTATAATAGAGTACATCTAATTCGAGCTAAGCTAATCGTTAGTGTTTATTCTGTTATTAGAACTGTTGTAGATTACCCTGAGTAAGTTGTATTGCGAGTAGCTTAAGTTGCAAAGGGTTGAACTTAGTTCTAGCTTGAATTGTAGAAGTATGGAGTGAGTGATCGAGTATTATATCGTCGGCTTAGACGATAAATCTGCTAATAAACAACTATTAAGTAAATGATTAAGAGAGACAAATAAAAAACATTAAAACACCGGTCAAGTGTGAGTCGGAATCACATATCGAGGGTTCCCTAGCAATATCAGGATCTTAGGCCTCAGAAGAATTTATAAAAGTTGACAAACTTGAGATCGCGATTGCAAGATTATTTGCCTATAAAATACTTAAAATTACTTTTCGAAATGTTATTTTTATTTGTAAGTTGCGTTCAGGGCGTGGGGAGTGACGTTGCACTTTGCTTTGTTACGGAACTGAAAATATAAAATTTTATGTTGTATCCAGCAGGCAACGATTCAAGAATTCGGCAGAATATAGGGGGCGGAGTGTCTAAACACTAGGCCTGTCTATCCTGCTACACACGGGATACAGCGTAAAGCTGAAAAAAAAAACTATACTTGAATTTAAACCCACAACCATTGCATGCACTAAGATCCTTTCAATTTCATATGAGGATATAATAATTTTGAGTTATTATAAGTAAATGTTCAATTTGTATAATGAATAACTTTATTGGCCATAAAATTTTTAGTACCGATGTTGACGACTGAAAACTCGTAGCGACGTCAGCTTGAAATTCGATAGCTCTAAGCGATAATGTTATGATAGCTGAACTCAGCCCGTTACTCCTAATTAAATCGAACCACATAAACCCGCTTCTTGTTATATTTTTATGATAAAAGAGCAATTTATACTGACATAGCATCTATACTCTTATTATTAATTCTAATCTAATTAACATATATGTCATCACGTTAATAGTTTCGATGTCAGCCTTATTTATTTCCATTTGACAATGGGAGCAAAGCTACAGGTAATAGCTATTATTTAATAATACAATAGATTCTTGCTGAGGCCAGTCGTAGCGTTGGGGCATAAGTATGTGACTAAATGCAACAGGTTATGGAAACCTAAAAATATACAAAACAATAATGTAAGAAAAAGTAACGCTTAAAAAAACTTTTAATTTTGTTTTGTAGTACGAAAGAAACCTTTATTATGCCAAACTTAATATTATATTCATTATATTGAGTGGGAATCTAACATGAAATCATTACTCTCACATTATCGATAAATAAAAATATTCTTGTTTAAATCTGTTCTATAGTTCACGAAAAAGAATTTCATTCACATAAAGTAACCGTTCTATTGAAGAATAATTGTGCCAATTTCCATCCAAATCCGTGCAGTAGTTTTTACGTGAAAATTGTACGTTCTTGGAACTTCTCTTTTTATATGCTACAACTACGTGATTTTCATGGATAATGTTTTTTTTATTTAGGTAAGTATTTATTTCTTATATAGTAATTACAATTTATATAACTTTATTGGAATCTATATATATAAAAGGACTTGTCCTCACTGACTGAGGTAAGACGCACGCACAGCCGTAACCACTGATGGTGAAATTTAAATTTTTAATTTAAAATTTAAAATGGTGAAACGTAAAATTTAGACAGATATTTACTTTCGTAATCTGGACATCCACTAAGAAGGGATTTTGAAAAATTTTAATCCTAAAGGGGTGAAATAGGGATTGAAAGTTTGTATGGAAAAAAAATTAAATCGGCACCAATTCTTATAAAATTTGAAATTTAGATTTTTAAAAGTATTTAATTGAACACGTGTTTCATCGTTTTCTAGAATTCTCCCCCTAAGGGTGCAAATAAGGGGTTGAAAGTTTGTATAGGTTTTTTTTAAATCGTCATCAATTTTTATAAAATTTGAAATTCAGACTCTTAAACGTATATAATTAAACACATGTTTCATTGTTCTCTAGAATTCACCCGATAAGAGTGTAAATAAGGGGTTGAAAGTTTGTATGGGAAAATTCTTAAATCGCCACCGATTTTTATAAAATTTGATATTTAGACTCTTAAAAATATTTAATTGAACATATTGTAATGATTTTATATAAATAGTTTTTATATTTACGATAATTTGTTATAGAAAAATGTAAATCAACCTCTTTGTTTAATAAAAAGATATATTTGAAAATTTATACATAGAACTAGCGCGACGCTTGATGTGTTGAAAATTCTGATGCGCATTATTAGATTTGGAGCTGAAGAGGAAAGTGGTCCTCTAGAATAAAATATTGTATTATAATTTAAGATATACATTGTACAAGCCTAATGGTATCTAGCCCTGGAAGAAGTATAAGTTCTGTAAAAGTCCTGTGATATAAATTGTACAAGCCTAATTGTATCTAGCCCTGGAAGAAGTATAAGTTCTGTAAAAGTCCTGTGATATAAATTGTACAAGTCTAATGGTATTTAGCCCTGGAAGAAATATAAGTTCTGTAAAAGCCTCGAGGTGTTTGATTTCTTTACAATATGTTTCATGGTTTTCTAGAATTCACCCCCTAAGGGTGCAAATAAGGGGTTGGAAGTTTGTATGGAAAAATCTTTAAATCGCCATCGATATTTATAAAATTTGAAATTTAGACTCTTAAAAATATTTCATTGAACACATGTTTCATGGGTTATTAGAATTCACCCTTAATTATGCAAGCGAAGCTGCGCGAGTCCGCTAGTATATGATAAAATAATAAAAAATAAATAGTGGCAAAAAGCTACTTACTTTTGAGTTCTAATAGGTATTCCTGAACAGCTTAACCATTGTATAACATACAAAATTACACAATAACAATTAATAATTATTACATATTTAACCTTCGCCGTATAAAGGACTTTTCGCATTGTGCTATATTTATCACTTAATTAAGAAACCTAACTGTATAACATTAAAATAATAGTAAAAAGTTTAACTTAATAGTATAGAACAAAGATATTTAAAAAAAAAACATATAACATTATCTATGGAGAAGTTCCTAAACGTGGCCGGTAAAGTCAGTTAGAGTTAAGCCGCGTTGTGAGATGCACGCTTGCTCTGAGCAAAAGAGCGGGAAAATCGCGAAAATAATTTCGTCATAGATGAAATCATCCTAAAATCATTCGATTTTAAATGAAAATACAATATGAATTTCAAAGGAACGCACCGTGAAATACTTCAATATAAATAATCGTGTAAGAACTGTTTGTGTTATTTTTAAACATGGATAAATTTTGGATGGTTTTGCTGTTCGCGCCATTTTTATTCTGTGAGTATATTATTTATTTTATTATGTACTGCCAAAATATTGTAAAATGGTTTTAATTTTTTTACTCATTTCTACCTACTCGTAAAATTGTTTCGCAAATTACAGATTATATTTAAAGTAAAAAATATTTATTAGAATACTATATTTTTATAAATTTTGAAATTAAAATGAATTGTAAAAATTTATCAATAAAAATATGGAATTTTAAATATTGGCTGAATTATTTACTGTCCTTATATAATATTCATAATTTCGTATTATCTTATTTATAAATATTTAATCTGTAGTCTATAGCTAATCAAATTTTTGGCGGCAAAGCAAATTTAGACACTAGACATTAGATACAAAGAAATAGAAATATAAAACTTATATATTTCAAAATGTAAAGAAAAAATGTGATTGTTAATAGATTAACATACAGTTTAGAAATTTTAAGAAACTGTAAGTTTAATATTTTATTTATAACACTTGGCATAAGCTTTTATTTACTATACTATACATAACTTAAATTTAAGTAAATATTTTGAAATCAACTTTTGAAATTTTAATTTAACGACATTATAATTTGTGAATATTAAGAATGAAATAGATAAATCTAATGATGTTTTTTTATACGTATTAAATAATTCAGAGATGTCAATCAGCAAAGCATTTAACTATTATGAAAATATAAAAAAATACCAGTTTGTAAAAAAATACCTATATTAAATTAAAATAATATTAAATTTTATTAATTTTCAGACTACAAAAAAAGAATACTATGATATTTTTCAATCAATAGGTAATTTAGTTAAAACTAGAAAAAAAAATCTATAATTATATAAAACTATACTTATAAGTATTATTAACTTCTTTTAGAGAATATTCAAAATATAATGGATACATAATCAAAAAAATATTTAGATGTTTAAATATATGTATATAATAATTATTTAAACTTACCAATACAAGCGTTAAAGGAAAACAAATAATATACGTGTAATTGAGGTTCTCCGGATAGAGTAAATATTGTTTTAAGCAATGATTACGCATGTTTAATTATAACATGTTAATATTATAAAATTGATTCATTTATTTCATCTTTAAACTAGTGTTAAGGCACTATGTTTCCCTCGCTCTCGTATCGAGGCAAAACGCGACGTTGAATTACGCCACTCAACACGCAATGCTTCCAGAATTCGGCAGAAAGTACGCAACTGAAATGTTTTAATGGGAACAGTGTTTTAATACTGGGTTCCCAGGTTCCCTCTGCCTACTAGTATAATACTACTGCCTAAAATAAATAATGAAAAACATAAATACTTTTGGTACGCAGAATATTAATATATCTAATAAGTACATAGGAATCAAAGCAAATCATATTTTTAGTCTTGGTAACGATAAATCTTGTGCTGTAACGTCCTCATGTGTGACAGACAGCCAGCTATTACTCCTGAAATAGGAGGCTGGAGGTCATCGAGGTCATGTTAAAAGTCGTGACTTTTAGGAAATTACAGAATTTAGAGATTTTTATTCAATTAGTTATGTAATTCCTTTTTATTTTTTTATCTGTATTAAATATCTATCATCTATACATAAGAAACTGCCAATAAATTGACAATTACAAATTTAATAAATATTCATCGATCAAATATTTGTTTTAACTGAGAATGAAACTCACTATCCATGGCCCTGGCTCAGGAAAATCATTTACCACTAAACCAACAGGTCATTTGTAATGAAATAAATATATAACTCTAGTAGCCTCTGATATATTGTTAGCGAGCCCTTTTACAAATAAATGAGTCTAATTTATTTGGAATGTAATCCTTACTTTTAGGATCGAATGAGGGAAGTAAGGAGGTCAGCTATTAATTTTCTGAGTACCTACTTCTACGCGGTTGAGTGCAGTTTTTATTGCTTTTACGTTTTCATTAGTGACAAGTCACTCTGTTTTGCATTTTCTAAAAAGTGTTATAATTAGAATAGAATATTCTTTAATGTACACAAACGCTAAAAATGACACAAAATAATAAAAATATACCTTCATAAGATTTATGCAAAGACAGTCTTATTGCTTCAAGTAATATTAAAATCAAATCAGCTTCACGCTTTATCCCGCACACAGTAGGGAAGGCAGAGAGTAACCTAGAGTTAAGACACTGCGTTCCCCACTTTCTGCCGAATTCTGGAGGCATGGCGTCTTGAGTGGCAGAACACAATGCCGCGCTTAGCCTCGACACCAGAGCGTAGAAATGGAAATTTAAATTTAAATAAATATTTAATCTCCTCGATGTGGATCGAACCCACAACCAGGTTTCGGTTTTACAGTCACACTATGTGCCTCCGCGCCATGACTGGCCTCAAGCAATATTCATTATAAAATTCTTAAAAAATAAGCTTAAAAAAGCTCCTAGTAAAACTTTACCTTGAAGTACTTTAGTTTCGAATATAAAATACATACAAAGTTCCCCCATGCCTTTGAGATCCCCCTCAATGGGATTGCCGAGATGTAACCTAGATAAGCTAAAAACTTAAGGTAAGCCGTCTCGCCCTAAAATGCTCTTAAGAATATACCGAGGATTTTCGCAAGAAACGCTTTATCTTTCTAAAGTATACTGGATATTTAAAACGACGATGTTAATGTCTATGTTGTTTGAAGATTTTTTTTCGTACAAACATTTATGGAAAAGTATCTGAATATTTCGTAGGTTTTTTTAACATAATTTTTTATATCTTTCAAGTTTGCTCGTGTGCCGCCTAATTACAATTACATTAGAGAAGTAAATATGTTTAAAATATAAATCTCTCTCCTGGATAGAATTCAAGTAATTTTTGTGTTTCCTATAAAGAAACCTAATAAATATTATAAATTATGTTTTATTCATTCAATAAATTGCATAAATGAATCTTCATATAATTTATTGAATAAATAAAATATATTTTCTATTTAATCTAAACAACAAAGTACTACAAAAACATAGGTAGATTATGTCCCTCATAAATTAAGTACCTTTATTTATGGAAAGGGCCACTTTCCTCTAATATATCACTGGTCCAACCCCGGAATAGATGTAAATATAGGTATATAAACTATTTTAATATTTCATCATAGTTTTGGTTTGGATATATTTTTAATATTTTTTTTTATGTTTAAATAACATTTCTTATCAGTCTGGTCAGGACAAAGCGCGGCGTTGAGTTCCGTTTGCTTATATCCTTGAAATGTTCAGAAAAATTAAACAACAATAAATAATAGAAATGTGTAAAGTTCAATATTTATATAACTTTTTTAACTTAATACTAACGAATTGAGAAATAATTCCTCGCCATTTAATTCCTTGGTCTTGATCGAGGTAAAACGCAGCGTTGAGTTCCGCCATTCAACACGCAATGCTTAAACATTTCGACGCAATGTGGGGAACAGAAGAGTCTTCATGAGAGTGGAGCTACGCTATGTGCGAAGTGCAATGTGACGTTAAAAAAACCAAGAAATTTATCAGGGTGTTCCTTGTGTTCCGTACGTATGCATAAAAAGTATATACTACTAAAAGTTTCAAAATTCTAAATATATTACAAAGTAAAAGAAAAACTAGATAAAGTTTTCAGTACTTTTTTACTCAGGTTGTCTCATAAAGTGTAGCTTTATAAACAGAAACTCTTTACATAAAGAAAAATAGAAGTTTATTATTTCTTTATTTTTTGTTTAAGTTCATAAGGTTTTTACAGATATTATAAACCATATTAAAGTCGACCTAGTGCAACGGCACTCCATCTGCATGTAAACGCGATGGTTGTGAGTTCGATTTCCATTTCGAGAAATGAACTATTTTAATGTTTTGCTAAGACGGCAAAAAATAAGATGCAATGTCTTAACACTAGTCTACTGCTAGAGTTAAAGCGGGATATCTGCGGGCTACAGCGTGAAGCTAACAGAATATGTTGTCTAAAGTAAAAAAATATATAATAATATCATTTTTTTCATACAATTTATAAATATAAAAGATTCGAATATTTAATTTTTGATTTTCGTTTCGCATTAACGAGTGCACTCAGCAGAGCGAACAAAAGTTTATTTGCGTCGAATTTAAAATATAATTTCTGTCCTTTAAAGTTATTATACGATACAATATTGGAAGATATGATTAATATTTCAAATATTTACTTCATAATATTTTTCGGCAAACTTTAAAGCTTAACAACATTGAATATAAAATTGTTTTATTTAAAACCTTACTTAAAATGATTTTTCATATTTTTTTTTAAATAATTTGCTCGTTCCAAAATGTACTATTGGACTTCATTAGAAGAGGTTCTTTTTTCTGAAAGTCTGACTATACAAAGAAAATAAAATTTTCCAATTTCTACATATATTTAACTTTTGAAACCGAAAGTTATATAGTTCCAATAAACTCAAGCTTTCCTTAGTCGAACAAAAGAAAAATCCTTTCAGCTATGTACATAAGAAAACTGAGATGAGTAAAACTTAACGTAATAGTCGAAGTTTTAACGACTTCTTGGTCCTTAGACACTACGTTTTAAATAGAGTTTCATATAGTTTTTAAAATGTAATATATTATTAATTTTCTTTTCTTTAATTTTTTTCAACTTCACGTTGTATCCCGCATAAAGCAGGGTAGGCAGAGGGAACCTAATGTTAAGACACTACCTCTTTTCCGCCGAATTTTCGAAGAATTGCGTGTTGAGTAGCGGAACTTAAGGTCCCGTTTTGACCTTAGTTAACAGAGCGAAGATAATGACAATATTCATAAATAATAATTATTATAAATACGAGTTTAATACTTTTTCGTTGTTCATTGACTCATAGAAAACTATTGTTATATATTTTCATTTCGTTGCTCTGGTAACAAGACGGCGGCGTTGACTTGTTGTCAACCTGACCTGTCCTACCTACTATGCGAAAAACGGAATTTTAAGTCTTATATTATTCACACAAAGGAAGGTCCAAGCTACAACATAGTAAAACATGGTAAAAAAGATCCTGATATCACAATCAACTCGTCAAAGATATTTCCTGCAAACGAATTCGAATTTGTTACAATCAACCTAAAAATCCACTGCGCCGTAACGTCTTAAAATAATCAAAACACCAATTTTCATAAATTCCCATTTACATATATATATATATAAGTTTATATATAAGACCTTTGTTACAGAAGGGACGTCTGTGTGTAATTGTCGAAGTTTTAATGACGTGCCATTGACGCCGGTCTCTTGACGTGTTCACTTTCTTAAGAAGTTTGTTTTAATATGACAAATATACTTTGGGGAGCTTTTGTGTTTATGTATGTTTATAGAGAAATGAAAATACGAAGGACGAATGGCATGATATAAAATTAGTTATTATAATTAAGGGGAAACTAAATATTATAATAAGTGTATGAAATATATATATAATACTAGTTTTTGCATGCGCCTAATATTTCGTAAATGTATGGTGCTTAAAGAATGGAGCATCTTAATATTAATTTCCTTTTCTGCTATGAGAGAAAACGAGTGAATCTGCTAAAACTATTTTATTAAGAAAACGAATTAGCTCTTATACTAAAGTGAAAAATATTTTATAATTTATTTCGCTATCGCAATCAAACGTTGTACCCATTATAAGAAAAAATCACCATTAATTGTTTTTAACAATGCAATAAAGGAAAGGGATGAAAAGGAATTATAGGGAAAAGAATTATTGATATTTTCATACAATCTCAACCCACGTTTACCCTTCTACTTCATATGCCATAAAACCGCATCTTGCGTATGGCCTGAGGCTGCACACTTGATGCACCTCCCCGTCCTCCCCATATTGTGGGGTAGGTACTAAATATCCCCTACATATTCCACTACAAAAGGATTTAATTGAAATGAAAAAGGAATAGACACGTACAATGCGTTAATAGAAGTGGAGTATTGTTTTGATTAAGATTTCTTTCAATAATTGATTATATATATAGACATATAACAACAACTCTATAGTTGTATTTGTATTATGTACTCGTATATATGTAATATGAAGATATAGCGCGGTGGAACAATGTCTGACTGTAAACTCAGTGGTAGTAGGTTCGTTCTCTATAATGGTTATATTGTTAATTTGTTATGTTTACCGATAATAACATGGAAATTCAGGCATTCTTAGCATCTCTGTAAGGTGATATCGATTTCCAAAAGATATTTCTCTCTTCCATGTATTTCTCTTTTTTAAGTGTCAAAAAAAATAATTAAAAATGGTAAAAACACTGTGTCTTACTTATCTGTAATATGCCATAGCAAGTATACTAGGGCAACATTGTTCTTTGACAGTCATCCATGTTTGTAACTAAAGTGTATAAGAGACTGTGGTCATTTCCTTTGACATAATTTTGCTATATGAGCTGGAGCAGTAAAGGCGAACGTTAGTGCATTGTAGAGGAG
The DNA here is from genome assembly GCA_000313835.2 of Heliconius melpomene melpomene. NCBI lineage: Eukaryota > Metazoa > Arthropoda > Insecta > Lepidoptera > Nymphalidae > Heliconius > Heliconius melpomene. Next base: position 108,321 of record HE671609.1, on the reverse strand, counting down.
ACCCTGAAGAGTACACCTGTGGTCGCAAGTCAGAGGCAGTACTTTCAACTGAACAGCATTAATTATTTTATATTGCTTGTAAGTTCTAAGAACTGCAATATTCTCAGATCATTTAAATCTATAATATTTAATATATTTTTTATATACTTAATCAGTTGATAACACGCGACGTTTAGATCCGTCACTCTGTTAAATGTGAATATATTTAATATGAATTTGATTTTGACATTAAAAATATCAATTTAAAAATTGCTTTCGTCTATTATTAAATAATATTTACAAATGAACTAACTGTTACATAAACCGCTACGAAGTTGATATTATAAGAAAAGAAAATATCTACAGAAATATTTGACAAAAAATTCCATATACTAAATCACTTATATCGAAAACGACGATTTCTAAGGAAAAAGGCCTCATTTCTTACTAGGATACATTTTATATACGTATATATACTTTTTAACATAAAATTACATCGAAATACGCTCCGATACAGTAATTTATTAAATTCTACCAACATTTCTTAATTCTCTACGGTATAAGGGTATAGAATATCTGATAACAAATAATAAAGCAGTGTGTAAGCAAAACTTGTATAAATATAGATCAAATATTAGCATGGAGCCGCCAAGGGATGTTATTATGGCATATTCGTACGTAAATGTTTGTTCAGAGTTCTAAATTATTTACTTCATAATGATGTTTGTTGTAATTGTAATTAATTTAATTACTGAGAAGTCACTAATATGGGAAATTTGGAAATGGGGAGTCGAGAGTAGAGAGTGGCGAAAATAACACTACTTTTATTCTTACCCTTTCCCACATTTGGAGTAAATTATGAGAATGATTTATTAGAGATTGATATCACTCCGTCCTTCACTTTACTTCGATGTTTCGCCATAGAACGTGGTTTTACGTGTATTATTAATTTTTGTATAATTAACTAAGGATATAGCGTGAAACATAAAAAAAATATATGAAAATTTTTTAAACGATATAAAAATTCATTTGAAACTTGAAAAAAAATAAAATTCCAATCAAAAAATTTCTAAGTAACAAGAAAAGATATTCCTTTAAAAGTAATTCTTATTCACTTTTAAAGTTCTTTTGCTAATAATTGAAAATTTACATTTTGTTTCAGATTTACAAGCCGACACCACTGCCACGGATATTCTTCATACATCTTTACACTACACAAATTTAAGGTATGTACTATTTGGTGTATTTTATTAAATAATGAATCGACTTTATATGAAAAATGAAAAATATAGTTTTTTCCCGTTCCCGTAGAAATTTCCAGATATATTTTGTTAATGCTCCCTACAATCTCTAATGTATACTAGTCTAGCCTACATGCCAAATTTTAACTTACTAGATCCATTACTGTAGTTTCGTCTGAGTTTTGCGTTATTACATAGAATAAATAATAATTAATGATATAGGTTAACTTTGTTAATATTTGGAAACGTGTAAAATAAAAGAACAGATATCAATTTTATATTATTCAATAGAATTTTTCTTAATAGAAAGGAAAATGACAGCTTATAAAAATATATTGGTATATATAATAAACATAACTGGGTAGCCTCCGAAGACAAAACGGCAACTTTCTCTCTCTCTCTGTCTCGGTCTTAGTACATAACAAAAACAACAAAGAAACAGAATAACTAATCATAACAGATCTGTCTTTATCAAATATTATTAATGAAAATTCCTACAATAGTTTCAAGTTCCTTTAAAATACTATACGAGTATTATGTATTCCTCCATCGTGCAGGAACAGTATTTAAACTATTTAATAGCACATAGCCACGTGTGAACTAGATGCTAGATGAATCTCAATGGCTAAATCCTATTGAAATTCATCTTGCTTTATTTTATTTCTTTATATTCGTTAGTAGAATTTATTTGTATTTATGTTATAAAAGTGTAGTACTAGTATAAAACTGTAGTACAGCCTGTGTTTGTATTGCGTTACGATGTTCTGTTTTTCTTTTAAAATAACGAATGTATCTATTTTCATCATTCATCGCTTATTTTATAATATTTCAGCGGCGTTATGTTGCGCTATTCAACAGTCAACGCGCATTGCCTTAAAAATTAGGCGGAATACCAAAATGTCTTAAAACTAGTTTCCCTATGCCTACTTTTGCGAGAAAAAGTATTTGGTTTGCGTGAAAAAGCGTGAAGATATTTTTATGTAGGTACGTCATAAAATAACATTAGTTAGTATTTAAACAAAAGCAAAAATCTCATTGAAAACTGACTTTATTTTAACAAAGTTAATTATAAAAACACGCTCTAATTAGTGATAGGAATTAACAAAATTATAATTATGATAAAGCGCGGCCGACGGTATTTCATCTTTCAATTAAGATTGAAATTAATGAAAATTAAAGGACGAGGGAGAGCTTCTGTGGAGTGACCTCTCAGGTCTTTTCATACTTTAATAATAATCGCTGCGATTTTTAATTAGTACATATATAAATAAAGCTTAGGATAAACTTTCGTAGTGGAAATGGAAATGTGAAATGATATATTTTATTCTATATAAATAATAATTTAAAGAGAGACACGAGATTTTCTCTTACGAGTTACAGATAATTCACTGAGAAATAAAAAATAATATTTACGTATAAAATATAGATATATTTCACTTTGTCTTCTTAACTAATATTCTTAGTCATTCGATTCAATAATTATTTTGGCTAAATTACTAGGACTCCACCTGTCAATCGAATGCAAACTCAGCTTAAAGAGCTTACGAAACCTATCTGTACATACAATATCCGTTCCAAAGTGAATACGTAACTAAATCACATACGAACGCAGCGATCGACAGTGTCGTATGAAACGTCTGAATCCCCCCCATTAACCTAAATACTGGACCAACACACGGGATTTTCATACAATTTAACTGAATTACTATTACAAATCCCACAGCCAGTAGAAGTTTGTTTAAACTTGGGGGAATGCGTCCAAAGTTGGACGTATCCTTTGAATTCTAATGTCTATTGCTTTAGAACCGACGATAATCAACTTTACCGCAAGGTTTTAATGTTTAAATTTATTTTCTCCATCTCGGTCTTCGTTGGAGAAAGAAAAATAAGATGAAACAAGTAATTCATTTAAGTTCGACTAGTTGGAGTTGGGTTTGTTAAGAAAATATTTAAGTTATTGATACAAAGAGACTGTTGGTTAGTGGGAACCCTTTTGGTATGTGCTATGAACATTTTAACCTAATATTCATTCCCCTTTATATTATGTCAGTTTTAATAATAAAAGATCTTAGCATTGAATGATCAATAAAATCTTAATATTTTATTTATTCATTTAATACAGCCTTGTTAATATGTTGTTAAGAGTTGAAATATAAGTTATGTTTTTAAATCTTAGCAACATCGTAAATACAGTAATTTCATGTTAGTGAGGTTGATAGAAAAAGTAAGCAGGCACAACTTTTTAGAAATTTTAAAAAACTAAAGCTAAACATTTTAAAATATATTACTATGAAAATTGGTATTTTATTATTAACTAATAGAAAATTATTATTAACTATTAAATAAACTTTACTAATTTAACACCGCTTGCTACAACGGAACCCATTGCCTAAGAACCTTTCTCCCTGAGCAAAGGATCGAACTCACAACCTTCTCACAGTCTTACAATTGCGCCATTAAAGCGTCGTTCCTTATAGACAAATATTCCAATTTCTCTTAATACAAGGACGACCTAAAAAAGCTTTTTATTTTTCGTGAGGCCCCAAAAAATAATTATTATAAATCATTCCGATTGTATAGAAACCAGTATACTCGTAGTATTCGTATGTACGGCCAACAATGGTGTATGTAAAATGAAAATATATTACTTCCATTAGAAGCACATCGTTCTACGAACTCTACGTATATTAGAATAAATGTACTTCTGTTATGACCTAGATTCAGTTTAAACTGTCTAGATTTCGGAATATTGGGGCTTGAACAAAGGAAACACTTTGGAGTAAATAGTAGCTTACTATGCTTAAGTGTATTAGGTTTGGCATAAACTGTTATATTCATAGTTTTAATATGTCATTTATCGTGATATAGTTGAGACAAGGAATACTCTCTCTCTATCTCACTTTGGTCGTGGAGATAACTGGACATTCTGGTCAACGTTGATACATTGGTTGTAGTGGACAAAGTAGACGAAAAAAGACCTAGAGTTTTTTGTATCCCACATATAACAGGGCAGGCAGAGGGAACCTAGTGTTAGATAGAACACTCCGTTTTCCACTTTCCGCCAAATTGTCGAGGAATTGTGAAATTGTATTGTTGATGAGTGGGGGAACTCACCGCCGTGCTTTTTTCCTTGGTACCAGAGCGAGGAAATAAGTATATTTATAAGAAAAATAACGATCCTCATTTACTCGAAGCGTCATTTTTCTTAAATTTGTATATGTCACATTTCCAATGTCTGCAATGTCAGTTGTAACGTAAAATATTAAATTGTTATAAAAATAATGAACTAAAAAATCACCTGGAGTAAAAGCTTTTAAAGTTGTTTTCTGTTTTTATTGCAGGTGAGGCTATTTCTTACTTATGTATCTTTTAAATAGGAATAAAATTTTAAATAAACTGTTTTTATTGCAGAACCAAGTTTTTATTTCAAAGAGTGGAATAATTAAAATTATTACACGACTGGCTTCATACATGTATAGTATTTTTTTTTTCAAATATTAGACCAACCTGGGAAACAAATCAGTCTCTAGCCTCTGCTTCCTAAAATATTTTTTACATTATAACAACGTCAAAAACCCATTCCCCGAGTATACACCAAATTGCAGTATATCACATTGATTTAGACACATAACGCTGTGTCAGTCTGCTTCCTGGCATTAGAATATATGCGCTTTTAGGTGTGACCTAGATTCTCCTGCAAATTGTGCCACGAATTTGAATTTCGGGTTACGTAGGCCTAAAACAAAGGAGTCTAAAGTTTTCGAGTTGCCAGCTTGTTTTACGTAAGAGCCACTTTGTAGTGGTTTTAGTTTTATCGAAACTTCCTATGCTCGTCTCACCTTCGAAAGCTTTATATTGATGTGTTAGATAAAAATACTGTTATATTTGTTAATAAATGTATGTATATTTATTTATATAAATATTTTGTTACTCAGTGACTAGACTAGAATAGACGCTCGTAGAGGTTGAGCTACGCGGCGTAGAGCGCTGAAATTTGGCGTGTACGTTTCTTGGGGAATGAGGGAGCGCAAATTGCGGGTTGCCACTAGAATCCATTTATTTATAACTTTCTCTAAGTTAGTTTTTAAATGAACTAGATATTCGAATTCCGCACATAGCATGGGCACCTGGGAATCTAGTGTTAAGACACTCCACCTCCATTAAGCCACTTCCGTTCCTCACTTTTCGTCGAATTTTTGAAGCATTGCGCATTGAGTGGTGGAGCTTAACGCCACGCTTTGCCTAGTTACCAGAGCGAGGAAATGAAAATATTAGGTTATTACAAAACATTATATTTCATTCCCCCGAGTTTCGTTCAACCGTCGTGTTTACACTTGCACGGGTGTGCCCCTGCTCCACGTAGACCTCAAACGTTGTTATTATAATTCTTCATGCACCTTTTCATCTTTTTGTACCTTTTATATTCTAGAATAGACAAAGGTAGCCGTATATTATCATTTCGTTTTATTCTTTCCACACATATTTGTAGCTATACATTTTGAGTGGCACTCAACGCCACACTATGTCAAACCGGAGCTGAGGGGAGGACAGTCTCTAACTTGAATAAAGGGTTATGATAACCCTGAATGGTATTTGAACCTACAGTAGTAACGCAATTATTCAAAAATAATATTTATCGTCATGTCACCCTACTTTATTCGTTTTTTATTTTAAATATGTTTTTAGATATAAATATCTTAAATAATTCCAAATAATAAGAAGAGTCCTAATATTAGGTTCCCAGGTTCCATTTGCTTGTGCCCTGCTATGTGTGGGTTAAAGCGTGAACCTAAAAAATATGCGGGGGAAGCGTTATAAAAATAAAAAAAATCGATTAAAAACAAAAACAATATCGATGCATATATAACATTTGGTACTCTTGGCATTGTAGTGAGTGCACTCGGAAAATTTTCCGAGTGTAGTCGAGTGCGAACCGTCTGCACGTTGTTAGCTTGACAGGCTTTTTAAACGATATTTTTGTTCTGTTAAAATTGACCTCGCTGAATGCGTTCATTAATAGAAAAAAAGTGGCTTTTACGTTTTTTTTTGTATAAGTGGTAAAAAAAAGTTTTACTTGCCTATCCTGCTATATGCGGGTTACAGCGTGAAGTTAGAAAAATATCACCTCAGAAAGGGGAAGTCTCCCATATTCTCTCAGCTCAGCCTGTAATCATAACCACACTTCACCTTTTGCTTAATTTTTTTTGGGGCTTTTCTTAAAATTCATATTTAAAATGTATATTTTTCTGATCTAAAGAAAAAAATAAACGCAAATTCTATTATAGACTAAAAATGGTAAAGGTAATGTTATCATTTTATTACTTCCTGGCAATGCATCGTAGACTTAAAGCAAATATCGTATATGCTTTTCAAAGGAGTTCCTTATGCATATAGATATTATATTAAAGGATTACTTGTACATATGTAGGTATATTAGGTATATTAGACACATACTACATAGGTCTAATAAAATATGTATGTATCTAACATTGTATTAGTTTAGATGGTCAGTTATCATGAAATAAGAATCCTTTATAATTCGTTTGCAAGAGTTTTAAAATAAAATTCTCATCATCATCATCGTCATCATCAGCCTGTCCTCGTCCACTGCTGGACATAGGCCTCTCCAATGGCACGCCACTGAGCTCTATCTTCAGCTCTTCGCATCCAGCCGTTGCCCGCCACTTTGCGAGTATCGTCACCCCATCTAGCTGGAGGACGTCCTACATTACGCTTGCCGAGGCGTGGTCTCCAGTCTAGAACGCGCTTACCCCAACGGTTATCGGTTCTGCGGCAAATGTGACCATCCCATTGCCACTTCAGCCTGCTAATCCTCCTTAATAAAATTCTATTAGTAGTTAATTACCTGAGCGCATTCATGTTTTTACATATGAGTGAAGCATTATTAGAAAATATTTCGTAAATATCGTTCGTTCGTTTCGTTTCGTTTCGTTTTCGTATCTTTTATCTTTACTAAACATAAATATTTTAATCTATTCTATTCAACTAACATTACAAGACCTTTCTTAGACGAAAATCTATTTTTATATTTAAAATACCATCCTCCTGATTGCTCAAGGGACCTCGTTTAGCCTTAAAGAGCCTTCATGTTTACTGACAAGAAATAGCCGTGTACAACCCAATGAATTTTGTAAGGTCTCTTAGAGGAATTAGCGTTTATACGAGGATAAAGAGATCGTTTTGTGAAAGAATGAGGGATGAGATGAAGAGATTAGCTGGGTTTTTAGGTTTTGTGATATACTTAATGTTCTAGTGGTACTAGAGTGATTGATAGTTGTGGGTTCGAATCCCGCATCTTTTTTTTTATTCTTTGTTTCATGGTTTTGTTTTACATCTTATTTTTATATAGATAGAAATATACTATTACAATGTAGAACAATATACTGTTCATAGAATAATATTTTCCACCTAAAACAGAAAAATAAGTTTTAAATATAGAAATTATTTCATTCATTTTCAATACGCTCGCATTCAAATAGATAAAGTTATTATAATAATACTTCATTCCACTTGTAGCGGATAGTGAATGCCAATATTGCTATATTTTAATAAAATATAGCAATACTTTAATAAAACAACTTGGAAAATATAAACATAAACTTGACCTCGAAACAATTTTAATATATGCATAATCCATAAAAATATCTGCATTATTGAGGTGGAGAAGAGGCATACGCTTGTGTAGACGAGACGGTTCTAGGTTTGATTCCCACTGGGGGAATGTAAGATTTAATATTTTCATTTTTCGCTCTGGGAACGAATCATAGCACAGGTTGAGATCGACCACTCAATTTGCAATGCCTCCAGAATTCGATAGAAAGTGGGGACAGTTCCCCACTATCTTAATGGGGACTAGAGTGTCATAACCCTAGACTTTTTTCTGGTAATAGATCCTTCAAGTAAATACGCAATATCTCAAAGAACAAGGAACGGAATGCCTTAACATTACGTTTTTTCTGTGTCGAAACTTAACGCCGCGCTTTGTCTTCTTGCTAAATTAAGGAAATTAACATATTAAATAAATAATTCCACCAAGGAATCTAACCGACAACCGTCGCGAGCTCACAACAGCACACGCTTCTACCACTGCGCAACGACGTACTACATACATGTTATTTGACATAGGCATAGTAAAAAAACTAGATAAGTTTAAATACTATATAAAATATTCTAGATATATAACAAGAACAAAGAAAACATACCGCTGTGAACTAGGGACGGTAGTTGTTATGAAGTTCCTCAAGGCGGCCCAAGAGAATCGTTTATTATACTATCGTATAAAATATCTTCTATATTGACTCAAATGTCAAATTGTCAAGTTATTTAGTGAATTTATATTATTCTATTAGTTTTTATTAAGGTGGTTAATATTGTGTAGATAGGGATCCTAGAAAAGACCTTCAGATATTTCTATTACTGAAAAAAGGGCAAGGGAAGGGGCTGTGTGGGAAGGGTTTTACATTTTTCTACAGGAAAATAAGCTTTGGGATTGGATTGGGATTGTGATATTTTTTGATAAGCATGGTTAAAAGATAAAGCACAAAAACCGTTGAGTTCTGTCCCTCAACACGTAAAGTTTCAAACATTTAGCATTCCATGGGGAACGGAGTGTCGGAACACTAGGTTGCCTTTGCATATGTAATATGCGGGATATAGCAAAAAAAAATTATCTTGAAATATCAATAGATTTTAAAACATTATTTAAGAACCAGCCAGTCATAGTTTATAATCTATTTTAAATTGCAAACTTTGATTGGGCTCTTCACTAAAATAGATTTAGTTCAATTAGCGTTTCGGTCGCTAACAGGTAAACGACAGACGGAAGGAAAGCTCTACATTTAAACACATATTACTAAATATTATCAAAATGTTATGTAATTTTTAAGTTTTCCTATTTTATGCAAATAAAGTAATTAAAGGGCTGGTGACCGTCTTGGTAGTGGGTTCGATTCCAACTCTAGCAAAATAAAACATTTAATATTTTCATTTCCTATCTATGGTAACGAGGCAAAATGCGACGAGTTCCGCCACTCACACAATACCTCTAGAAATCGCGGAAATTGGGGAACAGAAGTGTCTTAGCGAGAACGGAGTAGCCTAACACTAGGTTCCCAGGTTCCCTCTGCCTGCCTCTTCCACAATCTCGCGTATAACATTTCCACTTTTAATAATATAGATTTACTTTGTGTTTCATTAAAAATAATGACTGTCGGTGTTTCCTTTCAGATCTGTATCCAATTACGGTGGAATTGACACTTATGGATTGACAAAATTGAATTATCCATACAACGGTAAGTGCTTTTTTTATAATACAAAGGGGACAATAGAAATAGAAACTAAGCTATTTCATTTCATTATACAAATTTTAATTTGTATATTATTATGTTGTTTTTAATTGATTGATAAGTTGATTTAGTATTATAATTACATTTTGTTTAGTTTTGTATGTTGTATTTGAATGTTGGTATTGTGTATTAACAATTGTTTTAGGTTCAATATCCTAATTGTGGAAACAGTTTAAAAGTTTCATAGAGCTCAACACAACTACAATTAGAAACTAGTACATTAAATTATTATTTAATTTCCATTTTTCTATACACAGTAAATGCATGTATGGTAGGCAGAGGGAACCTTGGAACCTAACCTAGTGTTAAGGCACTCCGTTCCCATTATGATACATCCATTGACCAATTTCCACTGAATTCATGAAGCATTGTGTATTGAGTGGAGGATTCAAACACCACATTGATGATATTTCATTTCCCCATATGGGAATCGAACCAGTTATCATCGCGTTTCAGTCGCACGCTTCGTAAGACGTCTCGTGCCTATTCGCCTCTAGGGCCTTAGTTTTTTTAATTAGCATATTATTTGCAGATTTCAAAAGTAGGAGCAAGCGCTATAGAAGATCTTTGTCAATGATAATAGCGCAACATTTCAGCGAAACCACAGTAACACCTGGAGTAGATGTAAGTATTATAAAAAATATTTATATATAAATAAATAAGTCAGCTTCACGCTGTATCCCGCACACAGCAGGATAGGCAGAGGGAACCTAGTGTTAAGACTTTCCGTTCCCCACTTTCTAGCGAATTCTGGAGGCATTGCATGTTGAGTGGTAGAACTCAACGCCGCGCTTTGCCTCGATACCAGAGCGAAGAAATGGAAATATAACCGTAAATAAATATTTCACTTCCTCGAGTGGGGATCGAACCCACAACCAGTCGGTTTTACAGTCACGCTCTGTGCGCCACGACTGGCCAATTAGATTAATAGCATGAAAATAGACTATACATACGAAATTATCAAGTAGTAAAGCTTTTATTACAGTCAAAATATACAATATACGGAGTAAGTATTTGAAATCCCAAGCTTAATTGACTGGTATATAAATTCACACAATATTTTACTTTATTGCCATTGTAATATGGTTTTCATGAATCTAAAATGTAATTACCCTCATGAGATTTAGCTGGTTAGGGGATTTTGGACCCATTCATCATACAATTTGGTATATATTACCTTACTTTGGTTTTAGATTTAACGTATCTGTAGGCTCGTTTTGTTTGTAAAGGACAGTATTGTTTATCTTTGAAGAATAGAAATATAGAGATAAGTGGAAATAGGAGTCAGTCATTTTATTAAATTATGAAATACGGTTTTCATTTTGAATCTTAATTGGCATTATTGTGATATATTCAAAAAAATGTTTGATTTAATATGATGGTTATGGGTTCAATTTCACATTTGAAATTTGTTGAAAGAATAGAGAATTGAATAATATGGGAGATATGTGAAGATAATTTATCATATTTTCTCATTATTGAGATAATTTCAATATGGCCCCATGAAAATCCCAACAATTTTTTTTCACCTTCATGCTGTATGCCTCATATGTATTTTTCATAGGCATTGTTTGTTGAGTGGCGAAACTCAACGCCGCGCTATGCCTTATTACCAGAGCTAGGAAGTAAAAATATTAATAAATAGCAATTCCCCTGAATGGGATCGAACCTACAACCGTCACGTTTACAGTTATATGCTTGTGGCAGTGACGGGCTCAAGAAATTGAAATTGAATAATATAAATAATTGAAAGAATAAATAAAATAAAATATAAGCTTTTTATTTATATAAATAAAATATACATTAAAATTATATCATATACTCAGGTTAATCTGCAATGTATAGTCAACGGTCCTCATCCGGCGAGATTTGTTTGGGAGAGGGACGGCGTCGTTATCTCATCCAATACGGATTCAAGGTAAGTTTATGTAAATTAGACATTTTAGGTTAAGGTTTGTTTTATTACGATTTATATTTATTTGTATTTATTGTATTTATAATTAAATATATTTGAACGTACCGGGATTTGAACTAGCGCCTGGCGCGCTGGGTGTTCGATGGTTTTTTTAGTGTAGTGTCACTACGAAATCCTTAAAAACATTTTAATATAAATGAAAATAGCTTTGTGAGTTTATTTGCTTAATTCATAAAAAATACTGAATAGATTTTGTGGAATTTTGCCTCAATTACAGTTAAAAATGTTATGTTTATTTTTTCTATTCTGGTCAATAGTAGATAGAGTTAATAAATGTTATCAGTTTATTATTCACACATATTTCATTTATCTCTCCGACCAAATAAGAAGAAACAAGATCAGAAGCAGAATTTAGCGTGAAAGAAGAGAGTGGAAAATCTTCTCACATAAAGAAATTACAATATAACAATTTAATTATAGGTACTCGATAGGTCAAACAATGACTTCGAACGGGGTACTAACACAATTAAATATTTCCCATGTACGAGTAGACGATGGCGGTAGATTTGCTTGTATAGCACATCATGGAGAGAATGTAGTGTCTCATGAGGATCGAGTTAATGTTTATGGTAAGTGAAGAAAAGTTAAGAAATATCAGTAAATATTAGTTATAGGAAGCTGTCGTGGTTCAATGGCGCAAGCGTGTAGTTGTAAACGGGGGTTCGCTTCCCACTAGTGGGAGTACGGGGAGAGTGATGGTTATAAGTCCATTCATGATGCAATCAAGAATTCGGCGGAAAGTGGTGAGTTTAGTGTCTAGACTCAAGTAGAGACAGGCAGATACAGCGTAAAGCTGAAAATAAAATTAAAAGAAAATAATAATTAAATACGTTAAAAGTGGGAATTGATTTGAAAAAATTGCAACGTTCAAAGGCCCGCCCTACATCCGCACGCTACCGCCGTTCAAAGTGCAGAGCGGTCAGAGCGTCACTCTCAGATGTCCGTACTACGGGTATCCAATTAGGTAAGTGTTTTTAATACTTTTTTTTATATATATAGATTTTTTTATTATATTTATGTATTAAATAAATAATGTGAGTTGCTTTTTAATTTTAACTTTAAGTAAAATAGTTATTAAGATAGAAAATACTTATTAATTTTCTTATAACAATATTTTTGTCTCACTGTGATTCTAATTTGAATAAAGTTTAGATTTAAAATAAATATTTCATTTTAAGTCAAGTACTTAAATAAAATTGATAAATTTATCCACATTGGATTGTCGTTAAATTTATCGTTTTTCAATTATTTTCTTTATTCCTTAAAATTACTTTACTCGCTTAATAAAATATTTTTAGGGAAATAACATGGGAGTACAAAGGAAAAGAACTAAACTCAGAATCAACACAAGTTAGATACAAACGTTTCATAAACAATACCGCATTAAGCATAGAAATATTTGGCCGAAAGCCTAAATTAAGAGAAAAAAGAGATGTTTCAGTTACAAACGGTGTACTTAACTTAAATAGAGTGAGTAAAACGGAGAACGGAGTGTTATTCGCATGTATAGTAAGGACTCCATCCGGAGAAATGGCTAAAAGATCGTTTGAACTGCAAATAGTTGAATCACCTCAGTTGGAAGAAATTATGTTGGCGTCAGATCTACAGGAGGGACAAATAGTACAAATTCATTGTAACTTGAAAAGTGGTGATTCACCCGTTTATTATTCTTGGTTGAAAGATGGGAAGAAAATACCTGCCCATTTGAAGGTAAGTTTTTTAAATATTTGCTTTTTATTAATTTAGTTAACATATGTATTTAGACTAAGGTGTAGATTTTGTGAAGTTAGTGCTCGTAAATAGAGTTAGAGAGTAGCTATAGAGTTCGAAACTTGGCTTTACAGGAGACCTGATAACTCTTTGACAGTGTCTTTGGTGTATTTTTATACTCTGCTAATAGATTTAACAGATTCCTCGTTTAATAATGAAGGTATATATTTTGATAACAAATATAATTTGTTTTTAAAAAGTAATATAAACTAAAAGAAGGCAAGGAAGGGAATGTATTGAATTTCGTTTTAAACGTAAAATATAATATCAAAAAGTGTAAATTACTAAACCAAAGGCTTTCAACTTGCCACATCGCAGCTTGACAAGCTTGTATAATATTTAAGCGAGAATAACCATCATTCTATGTTCTATTTAAAGCTTACCCTAGCTTATAATAGGGAAAAATATTAAATATTTTCGTATTTTTGTCTCTATAAGCTGTCTTATTCGTCTTATTAATGTATACCACTCAAAAAGCTTGCTTTTAGTTATTTAAACTATTAATTAAATAATCATTTTTATTCGTTCTTATCTTATCTTATCTCTTATGTTATACATACATATACAAAAATAATATGTACACTACACTACACTAATATGGGTATCTATTAACATTTGCCATACTAAAAATAATAAGATATACCAAACATTTATGTTAACATCTTTCAACTATCTCAACTATGAGCGCTATTAAGTGCGGAATGTCTTTGTGCACAATGCTAAAGTTTCTAGCTTACTATAGCTTAAACGTATGAAACGTCAACGTACCGAAATCTTTAAATAACTGTTTTGTATTACATTGAATTTTATGTATGAGATATTTTAGAATTGTGTATGAAATATCTTAGATGTGCAGCGGTATAGTGTCTGGTATTAAACACTAAGGTCGTGAGTTCAATTTCTATTCAGTGGAATGAATAAGTTTAATTTACTCTCTCTGGTAACAAGAAAATTCGTGGCCAATGATGTCACAAAATTTGGGCGGAAAGTGAGGATCGGAGTGTCATAACACTATGTATGTCCCCAGTACTGCTAAATATTAATAAAATTTGAAATATTTTCGATGTAGATTGTGGAAAGAAGCTTGGAAGTGTTCAGTGTTCTGATTATAAAGAACGTGTCTCTAGACCACTGCGGCACTTACACTTGCGTCGCCGCCAACCACGTCGCCAAAGTTAATAAAACGGTTAATTTATACATCAAAGGTAAGCTTTTTGGTTGAAGTTTGTACAAATGGAACTTAATTATTACTTTACTAAATTTATAAGTCAAACTAGAATTTTTAATGATAATTTTCATGGTACTTAATTCTATTTTGTACAGATTTTTTTTTTATTATAACGTTGTATTTTTATTGTTCTTGTTTGCCATAATGTTTATAAGAAAATCTAAATATGATTATAGATTTATTTTTATTATTATTTATAGTGTTTTTTTTTTACTTTCTTAGTTGCACCAAAATGGAGTGAAGAGCCACAAAACACATCGTTATTATTAGGTAGAAACGGCCATATCTCTTGTAGAGCTAATGGCTATCCGCAACCTCAAACGCATTGGTTGAAGAAAGACGGTAAGGATTATATAAGTTACTTGAATTATTTATAAGATACTTTTCAAAACGCGGCGTTGAGTACCGCTACTGAACACGCAATGCTTCGGAAATAGAACGGTGTATGGGACTGGAATGTCTTATTATTATCATTATCGAACTTTAACTTTATGTATCACTCTTTTAAGTTTCAATTTTTTATTTAAGCGGAATGTAGAGAATGGTATTTCTTGACACTAAGTTCTGTTCGTCTAGCATGTTATGAGTAAAGTTTATTTTCCTTTTATTTCTATACATTGTAGTTATATCAGAAACGTGGAGACCAGTTCTAGAGGTAGCTGGCGGAGGTGTGCTAAGTTTGTCGAACGGATCTCTAATATTTGACTCAGTTGCCTTATCTGATGCTGGTCTCTACACTTGCCATGTTGAAAACGGCGTGGGGGAGGCCTTGAGTAAAACTATATGGATTTCTGTTAATAGTAAGTATTTTTTTTTTAAGATATAATGATAAGATTTAATTATTTGTTTATTTTTATAATTAATTTATTTAATATAAATAATTTATGATAAATAGTGAGAAAAAAGCTATAAACTATATGAACTGGCAAATGATGTCTTTTTTTTTTTCAGATAAATATAATTAATATAATTAATATAATTAATCTGTTGTTAAATTTGATAAATTTCAACGAAATAAACTATTGTTAGATTTTAAAAATATATTTGGATTTTAAACAATTTATTTGAATTCAACAAAAACTATAGTTTAGTAGTATGTTTTTCATTTTTAAATATAAAAAGATTTATTGAAAATCTGTAAAAGGGCCGGCTTTTGTTTTCGCTTTGTGATTTAAAATGTTGAAGTTTCATTTATTATGAATACAGAAAAATATTTTTTTAATATTGTAATACGATAGGATTAAAATATTAATATATTTTTAAAGAAATTTCTCTTCATGTAGTGCCCCTCGAACTAGTGAAGGCAGTCAACTGTCATTATCTTAAAGTTACTCTTTTGTCTATCACTGGCTATATGAAGTACATATATCTTTTAATTCTCTCTTATATTCTTCAGCTTTGACTTTTTTCTACTATCAGTTTTTCTTCTTTAAAAAACTATTTCCATCATTGTGCTTTTACCATTTTAAATTATAAAACTTACGTATATGTTATTATTAATGTGTTATTATTAACATATAATAATACAAAAATTTAATTTGCTCCTAGAACCCGTGACTTTCGACATAATATCGAGAAATCTAACCGCAAAATTAGGTAAGCACGTCACAATAGAGTGTCAGGCGAAGGGCGACGATCCGATAAGAATAATGTGGACTAAGAATGGGAAACCCATTAATCCATTAACCCAGAGGTAATTGTATGAAATGTAGAGGAATTGAGTTATTAGAGATATTCGTTACAAAGATTTTCTGATTTTCTTTATTTATTGTTTAGGAAGGAATAGGTTGTTAGTTCAATTCCCACTCGAGGAAATGAAGTATTTAATATTTTTATTTCTTCGCTCTGGTGTCGAGGCAAAGCGCGGCGTTTAGTTCCGCCACTCAACACGCAATGCCCTTAGAGTGAGAAATAAAAAAATAAATATTTTTGTACACACTTCCTATATTAATTTCACTTGTGAAAATGTTTCTGTAGTAATAAAAATATATGTCATATATTTTATACATTAAATTAAAAGAAAATGTGAAAATTTATAATGCTATTATACACCTCATACATTTTACACATAAATTTTCTACAAAAATTTTAGAGTAAAAATATCGGAAGCTAAAACGGATGAAGGAATGGCGAGTATATTAGAACTATTGCAAACGGAAACGAGTGATGGAGCCTTGTATCAGTGTAAAGCTGGGAATCCATTTGGCGCTGACGTTTATAATGTCTATTTGATTATATTGGGTAAGTTAGAATAGTATTAAAAATTTTGATTTATTGAACTTTTTATGTTAATTTTGATTGGTAAAACGAAACTTATATAAAATTATAACATATCAAACTTTTCCTAAATATTACAACAAAAAAGAAAATTGTATTATTTTATTATTATTAAAGTAAAGTTTAAGATTTTGCTGTGCATAAATGAAAGGCAGTATAATGCCAATAGATATTTATTTGCAAATTGTTTTCATAAATTATTTACACCTTACTGTGTAAATAACGACTAAGTCTCTCCCCGTAGAGCCTCCTCTCCCCCCTACGTCAGTATCAGCGGACGCCACAAGGAGTCGTTCCGCGCGCATCTCCTGGAGGGACACTGCGCGGTCACTGGCGCACTACTACAGCGTACAGATCACTGATGGACAGAGGCTGGCGTGGGGCGCCGCCAGAACTGTTAATGTTACTAGGTAGGTACGGTACCAGGAGCGTATGTGGTCTCTGGCGTAGGCGCTCTGTGTACTGCTACAGTGTACAGATCGCTGATGGACAGAGCCTCGCTTGAAGGGAACATTTATAGCTTTATTTTGACGAAAAACAGATATTTTTTTTTCATGATAATAAATGTATTAAATAACTAAAACAATCAATTTCAATACAGATTAGACGAAATACGACATTCTATCGACATAGAGGACCTGCAGCCGGCCACCAGCTACGCGGCGCGCGTGGCGGGTGGCAACCAGGCGGACCTCAGCTCGTACTCAACGCCTATTAGATTCAGTACGACTGAAGAAGGTGAGATATATTTGTATATGTGGGACTCGTGGGTTCGCATCAAAAGTTGTTATTTGTTTACATTAATATGACGTGAATTTAATAAACAAAATCTAACGTTTTAAATAAAAATAATATTTATACTAATATCATATTTGAATATTTCATTTATATATTTAAATTTCATATCTAAAACTTTTGATAAATTTATATACATTTTTTCTTAACAAGTATCTCGTAACTTATAAATAATTCATAAAAAAACATGAAAATTTCTAAGTTAATTAAATAAAGCAAATAACAAAGCAAATCATAAATATTAATTAAGTTTCAATCCAAAACGATGTTTGGCTATTTTACTAAATAAAAAAAGTAATGTTAAAACATTCCTTTTCACATTTTCCGTCCTAGTCTTTAGTGTTTGCTGACACTGCATACTGAGTGGCGGAACTTAACACCGTGTTCTGTCTACTATTGTGTGAGAATCGAATTCACGGCCATTACGTTTACAATGAAATCACTACCACGCCGATGAAAATTAAAAATCTTCTATAAAGATTTTTCTTGCTTACGACATTAATAGAGTATCCAAAAGTACCTAGATTTTTTGCTTTCTTCTGAATAAAATATTAAAGGCTAATATGTTCTTTATATAGAAGTTATATGAAATAATCATATATCAACGTCAGAATACTGATCTACATTTCTGTAATAAAATTACTTACAGATTTAGCCTTTATTGTAAGGATTTGAGATCCGTGCGTATTGTATTTTACTCGTATATTAGGGGTTTGGTGCGAGTTAAAGCGCGACGTTAAGTTCCGTCACTTAACACGCTATGCCTCAGAGTTCTATGGAAAGTACGGATCGGACGTGTCTTAAAACTAGGTTCCCAGGTTTAGCTGTTCCAGATTAGGCTATCCGATTTTGTGCGGAACGAAGAAAATATTAAGAGTACTATTGTCACAGTGGGACCCCATCTGTGTAAATGTGATGTTTGTGGCTTCGATTCTCACCCGGATAAATAATTTTTTTACATTAAAATCTGCATGAACACCTCAATTATAAATTTTAGCTGAAAGTGAATAATGAGGCTTCTTGACATTAGTTTTTTTCTGCATAAAAAAATATAGACAGAAAGAACTAAAATATGAAAGATCAATCTCTACCCCCAAGCTATCATTATGTACCTCAACACCAACGCTAGCATAAATTATAATTCAGAAAGCAAACTAATCAATTACATCAATATTGTATTGGAGATGATTATAATCAGATATTAATACGGTATACGTTATAACCGACAATTGGCAGGTTATCATCAACCTGTGATTGTTACTGTGCGATACTGATAAGCTGTACTGATAAGCTATACTGATAAGCAATAACAATTGATTGCCTTTCATGATAGAATATCTCATGTCGGGTTGCCATTGTCTATCTATATTCATCAGCGTGAATTAAAGTAACCTTTGATTATCATTTATGTAATGTAGGGCGAGATGAAGATATCAGATATTGTGTATAGACAATTGGTTTTTGTTTTAATTATTTTTTTTATAACTTCAGTAGGCGGAGGGAACCTAATGTTAAAATATTTGTTTCCAATTTTCCGCCGAATTCCGGAGGCATTGACTGTTAAGTCGCGGAACTTAACGCCATGCTTTACTTCTATACCAGAGCGAAGAAATGAAAATATTAAATATTTCATTTCCTCGAGTGGAAGCTTGTGCTCCTGGGTCACGACTGGCCTCTGGTTCTAATGGCTTTATAATTTTATGACATTGAAAAATAGATAGATATGTATTGATGATTTCTTTAATGTTTGCCATTTCTCATTCTCTAGCGCCATCATCCCCTCCACTTGGTGTACAACTCGAACAGACAGACTCCCCGGGCGAGTTGAGAGTAAGATGGTTGCCTCCACCCAGTGACTCCCACAACGGAGTTATAATAGGTTACAGGTTGCGTGCCGTGCCACAGATTAATGGGTTACAAGGTATGGTTTTATGGTCATATATTGAACTTCCGTTACTTAGTTCATATTTTGTACATTGTTTTTGTTTACAAATTAGATGCGTATTTTGGAATATTGTTCTTATTTTTCTTATAGTTGCTAGCATTTATATTATATATCTTTACTTTTATAGATTAGATTTTTTTCAAGTTTTGGAAAGTTATAAAAAATATATAGAGGTAATATACTATTACTATACTTTTCTTTCCATCGAGAACAAATTAGGTATCGTGGAGATATATACATAAATCCTAAACGGAGTCTTTCAATATAATTATATAACTTAAACATTCAATAAGTAAAAACAAAAACAAAGATCGACAAAACAAATGAACTTATATTACCACTCGAAATCCGCCCCATACAAGTGGAAGGGTTGCTAATAATTTTATTTTCCTTTTACCCTGTTTTCTTTATAAGCTTCGTTGTAGCCTAATTATGTTTATGTATGTGTCTTTCTTTCCTTATATATTTAATCGTTACTTTGGCTTAGTAGGTCAAGGTGATTTTTGTGACTATTTTTAATGCATTTTTTATTATAACCAAGAATTTTGGAAATATCATATACATATAGTAGCGGTTTCGATTCCCTCTTGAAGGAAAGTAATTATTTTCATTATCGCGCACTCTACGTTTAATGTCTCGAAAATTAGACAATGCATGGAACAGCCTTAACGCTAGGTTCCCTCTGCCTACTCTGCTATGTGCAGGACACTAAAATAAATACAGATGTATAACTTTTAGTTACGTTATATAATATTTTCTATAATGAATTGCGTGTTGTTTTAGAAAATCAAGAAACGAATGACAAAATCATCAAAACATCGTCACTGTATTCAAAACAAGAATCCATAATCACTGGTCTTTTGAAGGGAGTGCGGTAAGTTGTTTTATTTGTAATTATTATTTTTAATTTAAATAAAAACAATAATTAAAATGAGAAACGTTTTTAAACAAGAAAGTAAATTCTAGCTTCATTTTATTACTTGGAGCATACAATTCAATTGCTTGCTCTAAACAAGTTTTTGCTTCACAATATTTTTACATTCATTAGAAAACATTCGATATAATAAAATATTATTTAAATTTAATTAACAGAAGTGCAGCTGTCTATGACTTTTGTTGCTAATGAAAAGCATTTTCATATTATATTATTACGTTGAAGGCCAGTCGTGCCCCCTGGCCTGGCCTGGTCTGCCTGACTGGCACAGAATACAATTCCTGCTCAAGGAAATGAAATATATATGAAATTATTATGATTTCTTCGCTCTGGTCTTGAGGCAACGTTGAGTTCCATCATTGAAAATGCACCTCCAGTATTCGGCTGAAACTGGGGAGCGGAGTGCCTCAACACTAGGCTCCCTCTAGCTATTTACATAGTATAATTATATTCCTATAGGTACTCAGTGTCCATTGCTGCTTTCAATAGCGCTGGGAACGGACCGTTCTCTATTCCACTATTCCAAGATACAAGAGAAGGAGGTATTGTATTAATTTGTTAACATATTACGCATAATACACATACGTACACACACAGCTTCAAGCTATACAGCCATACGGCACACATAGCAGGGTATACAGAGGGAACCTAGTGCTAAGACACTCTGTTCTCCACTTTTCACCGAATTTTCAAGACATTGCGTGTTGAGTGGGGAAACACAACGCGCCTTGCCTTATTACCAGAGCGACCAAATAAAAATATTAACTGATTCATTTCCCGAGTGAGAATGAGTAAATTAATAAAGTAATTATGAAATTAAACGATACAATTTACTACTATATGGATTACTCTTGTAAGACAAGAACTTAAGAAGACATTTAAATACTTGTATGTTTTTATTGAAATAAAAATGTGAATAGGAAATATAATATGAAAAAATATAATTTATTTAAATAAAATACAGTAAAATTTTACGTAACTTTTGAACGAGTAATGCTTTTTATTTCACTCATCAACAGTATCGTATGTTTGTTATTTAAAATTTTGACGATCGAAATGGAAATACATATATATACATATGTGGGATTTCCAAAAAGCTTTTTAAGTGCTTTCCGCTACATTATTTATGCATTTAAAGCTGTTTATTTAGATCGAATATTTTTTGTGAATAATAAATGTTATTAATAGTAGTATAAAATATGAATTTCTGGTGGCCTAATTAATAAAGTTTTTTTTATTGTTTGATTTCTGCAATATTTGGAATGAGAAAAACTGTCTAAGAGCGAGTCGGTTTCGCCTATGAAGGATTCCGTTCCGTAGCAGAAAATAAAACTTATTTTACCGGCACTATTATTATATTAATCTTGATTTTGCAACCGATTTTAAAAAGGAGGTTGTACTTTATTCTAATTATATCTTAAAACGAAATCAAAAATAATTTAAGCAAAGACATTTCGCTAAAATTTAAATAAAAATCGAACCCACATCTATAATCTAGTAACAGTAACATATTGATTAACATTCTTCTCAAACATTATATATAATAAAAAATCAAAAGATCAAAAGTAATGTCCGTTTCACGAAGAAAATAACGTTTTCAGTAGAAAAACGTCATTTTATGCCTCAAAAAAGGAACTTTTATCGTTTCTCCAAATTAAGCTTAACTAACTTCATTTTACATCTTTGTTATTGTTCTTAGAATAGAATTGCTTTGCCTTTTTTAATTTAAATTTCTTTTAGCAAGTGCAATTTATGTTTCAACAGTTACACTTTAAAAGAAGTTTATTTTATTGTGCTTTTTTATTTAAGCTCCGCGTTAAAAGCTTTTGGCTTAACTTTTGAACTTTTAAGGGGATTTGAGAATTTTTATAAACGTAATAATGTTCGTTTTTGTTTTTTTTATATAATTATATTTTCTTGGGGTCGTCGTCGCCCCTGGTTGCGACTGTAAACGAGATGGTTGTAGGATCGATTCCCACTCAAGCAAATTAATTATTCAATTTTTTCATTTCTTCGCTCTGGTAATCAGGCAAAGCTTTGTATTGAGCCCGACATTTTTTCTGTTATGTTAAATAACGAGGAATATAACAATCTTCAACAAAAGAGTTCTGTCAGCAGTCCTATTAAGTGGCAATTCCTTTTTCAATATATATATATATATATATTGAATATTTGACATTGTGTTTATATATACATACATATATATATATATATATATATATATATATATATATATATATATACCTATTTAAATTGGAG
This sequence comes from Heliconius melpomene melpomene, assembly GCA_000313835.2. Lineage (NCBI taxonomy): Eukaryota > Metazoa > Arthropoda > Insecta > Lepidoptera > Nymphalidae > Heliconius > Heliconius melpomene. The sequence continues at coordinate 85,552 of HE671609.1, read as the reverse complement.
AGGCTAAATATATTTTTTATACATATTGCATATTATTTTGATACGAATATTGTGAAATAAAAACATACTCGTATAGACACTAGCCAACTTTAGGAGTTCATTTTCTTTTGGAAGTTCTCAGTACTGCAATTGACGCTAGGTTTCTCAACACATAAACTTGTTTACATTTACAAGTATATTTGTTCTGTACAGTTCATTGACCAACGTAATTAATTAACAGTAGCGTGTGTCTATTTAGTAGTTTACTAGTTTAATTAATTGATATTATACTTACTAATTACACAGTGGCTGAAAAAAATAACAAACATTTTTTTAGCTTTACGCTGCATTCCGCATATACCAAGAGGGAACCTGGGGACCTAGTGTTGAGTCACTCTGGACCTATTAAGACATTATTATTCAAAATTCCATATGCATATGTGCTTACTAAGAAAACAAAGACTATTTCTCCCCAAACAGCACCTGAAGAAGGTCCAACATCAGTAGAGTGTGGAGGTGTCACTTCAACAGCGTTACGTATAAGTTGGCAGCCGATACCTCCACATAAGCAGGCTGGAGCTTTAATAGGATATTCTGTTTTGTATGCTGCTCAAGGTAGGTGGAATTATCATTATTTATGTAGAAAAATTTATAAGAAAAAAAATATGTTAATATTAATTTTAATAATGACAAATATAATGTGAACCAAGTCTGTATACAATCATACTATGTTAAAAAAGATATTTTTTTTCTTATAAATTTTATTATTTATGTAGACATTAAAAATGAAATAAAAATCAATGTTTATTATCAAAATAGTGATGAGTCATTACATTTCTCATTCTAAGTTTACTAAAGTTCAGCCGCTTGAAAATTTTACGAAGTACAAAAGGAATAACAGTGTGAACCATTTTAGACTGTACATAAATTAAATTTGTAATTTTAGTAAAGAACTTATGTCTTTAAAAACATATTAGTCGTCACGAGATTTTAATTGTAGTTTCAATATACAAAAGAATTTAAAATCAGCTTCACGCTGTATCCCGCATACAACAGGGTAGGCAGAGGGAACCTCTTTCTGCCGAATTCTGGAGGCATTGAGTGACAGAACTTAACGCCGCTCTTTGCCTCGACACCAGAGCGAAGAAATGGAAATATAAACAAACAAAATAATATCTTTAACAGATTATATACGATATCTTATTTTTTTCTTATTTGTAATAACAAAAAAAAACTTTTAGGTCGTCAATGGCAAAACTCCACATCTCTCGTAACAGAGTCGAGGTTGCAAGGGCTCATAAAGTACACAAATTACACAGTGAAAGTGGCCGGCTTCTCCAACTATGGGACGGGGCCGTATTCCTTTCCCATTGTGTGTTCTACTCTACAAGATGGTGAGTGTTTGAGAGATGGAGAGTTATTGTTTAAATTTTGATTTTGTGTGGAGAATCTTTTGTTTTGTTTAGCTTAAGGGGTAATTCTGTTAAGTAATTTTTTTGTATAGAATATGGTAGTTGGTATCGTGGTAGTGTGGGGCATTGTGCTTGTAGGTTCCATTTTCACTTGGTGGTTAACAATCATAAAGTTTTTTTTAGCAGTTACAAGAAAGTTTATTAAAAAATGAATTGTAATATATTATTTATTAACAAAAGGAACGAATTATAATAAATTTTAAAATTCATTATTAAAAGAAAAACTATTTATTGAAACATAATAACCCAAATTTTATGAAAAGACGAATAATATGTATATTCTTTAAAAAATACTATTATTACATAATATATAGATATATCACAAAAAAAAAACAATTTATGTCTCACATAGTCCCCGACGCGCCGGCGGAAATTAAATTGCTATCGCAATCTGTCTCAACCCTCCTCGTCAGCTGGAAGAGACCGAAACAGAGGAATGGCAAGCTGCTTCATTACACCGTGTACTGCAAGCCTACTGCTAGGTGAGTTATCATATATATTTTTAAATATTATTAACTTTTTTTTTAATAATTATTAACAAAGAAAAAGTGTTATAACACTCCGTTCCCCATTCTCTGCTGAATTTTTAAAGCATTGCATGTTGAGTGGCAAAACTCAACGATGCGGGAAGCGAAGAAATGCAAATATTAAATATTCCATTTCCTCGAGTGAGAATCAAACCCACAATCTGTGGTGCTTGTGCTACTGTGCGACCACTAGTCTAGATTGATACAGTTTTTTTATTATAATAAAATTTCTAGTGTAATTTAGTAAAACACATACAAATTTTCATAATTCATCCGAAACTAGCATCAAGTCAATTTAGATGCGTAAGTACTTAGTAATTACGACGCAAAATTTAAGGCGTTCATTTATGTAAATGCTAGTTAAGTACGTATAATTCTAGCTGCGAAGTTTGTTCATTAACATTTTATTTAAAATGAACTTTTAAGAAGTTAGGTCAGGTTGACTCTTGATGCCCTATTAGTGTATTTTTATTTTATTTGAATTATAATATAATAGACCTAGGTTTCCTCTGCTTACCCTGTTATATACGGGATAAAGCGTATATCTATTTAAAAAAAATATGCTTTTTCCCAGCAAATTCATTGTTTTAAATTCCAAAAAGGTAAATTCACCACGTAAAAAACATATTTTCCTTAACCAGCAACGACGGTCCACAAATACACCGCGTAGACATAGAATCAGACACGGAGCCATACGAGCAGACGCAAAGCCTGGAACTGAAGGGGCTGTACGAGGGACGCCAGTACGACGTGTGGGTGACCGCCAGCACCGCTGTTGGGGAGGGGCCCGAGACCAGGCGGGTGACCGGCACGCCGTCGCAAAGGGGTAAATAAATATTTTGTTTAATTATTATTTGTATTATATTGTAATTTCTTTTTTTTATAGGAACACTTTTTATTAAATTACAAGCAATGCTTCGAAAAAATTGATGGAAATAAAGCATTGCATATAAAACACTTGTCTCTCAACTGAGCTTCCAGAATATAATACATTTCCTTTGTAAAAGATCTACTAACATTCGTCAAATAAAACTAAATTCCTTCTTAAGTGTACAAAGATATTTTTATAGCCATTTCTTCTCTCTTCAAAGCTTTTATAATAATAACAATTTGAATTATTATAGCGTAATGGAAGTTGTCCATTTATTGTAATTTGCTTAATATCTCTAAAATAATATCATATTTTACACTTTTATTTCTTTATAAATTTAATAAAATTAAAGAATTTGTTTGAGGTGCTAACCTACCTGAGGTTATTACTAGTTGGAATTGAAACGTTTTTTTGTGTACGATAATTAATTTATTCAGGAAGGCATAAATTACATAATGTTAATTGTTTAATGACGAAGTTCCGGCAAAGTTTCTGGACTTAGCGACGGAAGCAATATTATAAGTTTGACATCTGTATTTATATCTATATATCTTTCTATAGCATCATAGCTCCTGAATGGATAAATTAATTTACATTTGATTTCGCGGTATTTTTTTGGTTAAAAGCTGACTACGAATCAAGAAAATATTTTCATCCTTTCGAAGATTTTTTGATGTTTTCCAATTGTTTCTTTAATTTCGGAGCTTTTTGTGTCAAGAAAATTTAATGGTCAATGGTATTTGACCACCCAGTGGTGGCGGGCGTGTGGTCGCTGGGCGGCGCCGTGGTGGTGGCGGTGCGACGAGCGCTTCCTCTGGCGTGTCGCAGCGTGGGCGCTCCGCCACCGCGCACCGTGTGGTACCACAACCACAACATCATCACCCACCACCCCCGGTTCACGAGGAACAAGGATGACAGCTTGCTGATCAAGAGTAAGGCATTATTTACAAATGTATTATGTATATTATAGAGATATAATTTTTATGTAAATAATAAACAATCAACCTATCACTAGAATGGTTAATAGATGGTGATGAGGAATAATAGATGACGGGTAACGGATTATGGATGACGGATGACAGACGACTGGTAAATGATGACAGTCAGTAGATGATGATTATAAATTATATATGTAATTTTTTTACTGATATTTAACTTTGTGATTATTTTTGATAGTACATACATATAATATATTTTATAAAATAATTTCTTCCTTATATTACTTGTATTATTAGATTCTTTATATTTAATTTGTATTAAAAAAAAATATTGGTTATATGTGTATGTTGTAAAAATATAAAAATTTTACATAAAGCTAAGTCGTTGAATAATTTACGTTTTAAAATATAAATAATTGTATTTATTATTTATTTTTTCAATTTTTTCTAATTTTTAATTAAGAAATGATCTAACGTTTAATCTTTATCGCGGGGACTTATCCTTCAATTAACGTAAGGAGCTTAAGAGCAACTTGACATAAAATGAAGTAGAAACGAGTTTTTTAATTCCCATTTGAAATGAGATCTACTTTTGAAATATACAGTATATATTCGAAAAGGTAGTCGTGGCACAGTGGCATAGTTCGATTCCCTTTGGGGTAAATGAATTATTTCGTATTTTCATTTCTCGCTCTGGTAGCAAGACAAAGCGTAGGGTTGAGTTCCGCGTTTTGAAAATTCAGCGGTGTGTGGGGAACGGAGAGTCTTAATAGTAGGTTCCCTCAGCCTACCCTTTTATACGCAGAATATATAACACTAGGTTCCTTTTTCCTAATTTGCTAAATGGGGCATACATTTTATATATAACTAGCGGACGCTCGCAGCTTCGCTTACGTATTTAGGGGTGAATTCTAATAAACTATGAAACATGTGTTCAATGAAATATTTTTAAGAGTCTAAATTTGAAATTTTATAAAAATCGGTGGCGTTTTAAAGATTTTTCCAAAAAAACTTTCAACCCCTTATTTGCACCCTTAGGGGATGAATTCTAGAAAACCATGAAACACATGTTCAATTAAATATTTTTAAGAGTCTAAATTTCAAATTTTATAAAAATCGGTGGCGATTTAAGAATTTTTCCATACAAACTTTCAAGCCCTTAGTTGCACCCTTATGGAAAGAATTCTAGAAAACCATGAAACACGTGTTCAATTAAATACTTTTAAGAGTCTGAATTTCAAATTTTATAAGAATCGGTGCCGATTAAAATTTTTTTCCATACTAACTTTCAACCCCTATTTCACCCCTTTAGGGTTAAAATTTTTCAAAATCCCTTCTTAGTGGATGTCCAGATTACGAAAGTAAACATCTGTCCAAATTCCACGTTTCTATCAACAGCGGTTACGGCTGTGCGTGCGTCTTACCTCAGTCAGTGAGGACAAGTCCTTTTATATATATAGATAATATCTACTTTTTTTTCTAACAGGCATAGATCAATCGCTAAGCGGGAACTACACGTGCCTAGCGAAAAACCTCTACGGTTCGGACTCGGTGGTGTATTCGGTAAAAGTTTTACCATTACCGGACCCTCCAAATTTGAGGACGACGCCGTATAAAGACTCAATTGTCGTTGAGTGGGATGAAGTGAAAACTGCTAATGATTCTATGGCATATGGAATAAGTAAGTATTTTTTTCTTTCATATTATAAGTTTTTGTTTAGTCTGGAAAATGATGAAAATGACAGCGTTTGGTTGTTATTCGCCATGATTGCAGGTTCGATTTCAACGAGAGTATGATTATCGTACAAAAAAAAACATTCATTCGTTCCGTTTAGATTGAAAGAGAAAGAGAAAGGAACGATTTGTCACTATCATTTTTATTCTTTACTTACATATATCCAAAAGAATATAAATCATAAAATAACCACTCTTCTCAAGTTCCACTAAGAGAAGCCAATATAGACTTAAATGAAGTTTGTTTAACGCTAAGACTATTGGACGAGATCCAAAGCTAAGCTATTTGCATGCTAATGCTCTAACAGCTTGCACTATAAGTTGATACACTTAGTGGCACTCGTGTCGCTTTGGATATGCAACTATTATGTACATTGCACATATATAATATGCATATACGTACATATATAATGATACTGTGTAATATACACATAAATATATTATACTCGTACACATTGCCCAAATATTATTTACGCTTCTAGTTATTATGTTAATTAATTATTAATAAGGTTGATATTATTAATAAGTGAAACTAGTTACGAAGAACTTTTTCTTGCGTCATAACTAGTTAAAAAAAATTTAATATTAAATATTTTCATTTTCTCACTCTGGCAACGAGGGAAAGTATGGAAAAAGGTGCCTTAATGGAAACGGAATGTCGTAATACTAGGTTGCCAGGTTCCCTTTGCCTACCCTACCCCTACCCCTTTGTTTTAAAGAATGGGTAATAGTAAAAGTAAAATAAGAACGTTCTTATTTTACTTTTTGAACTTTATATAAAACACAATTTATGCATGATTGGGTGGTTATTTGACAAGAATTTAATAAAAACATGTTTATAAAATCAGATTATAATCTGACATGGAGAGAGGAGGACGGTCCATGGCAGGAAGCGTGGCCAGCAAGGGAAAGTAGGATAAGCGGGATACAACAACACTCTTTATCCGGGTTAAAGTGCGGTACTAAATATTCTATCCGGGTAACAGCGACAGATAATGTTGGGACTTCTGCCCCTGCACATGTTGATGTCATGACGCTCGGTGGAGGTGATTAATATTTTTTTTATAAATAAATATAATATTTAAACTTAAGCTGCCCCAATATCCCCTCTTGCTACTGATTAACTACTTTTGGAGTCATGCAACACATATAAACGTATAACCGAGGTAGAGAATGACATTGTGTTAACTCTGTCTGTTACTGTCCTTTCATAAAAAAAATTACAAACATATCACCAGTTTCAGTATAATATTTAAAAAAATAATTAAAAAAAATATTTTAACGTATTTTCAACCCCACCAGCCCCGATATCCCCTCTAACCACGGACTGGTTGTGGAGTAACGCGACTCACATATACGTACAGCTGAGCGGGTGGGACGACGGCGGTTGTGACGTCACCAAGTGGGACGTCGAGTATCGTTTACTTGGGAGTAGCTTTTGGCATCGCTCTGAGAATTTAGCTGTGAGTTGGTTTGATTATAGTATAATAGATTTTAGTTTAAGTTGCAGAGGTTCTTGTGATTTAGCAGTACGGCGTGATTGTAAACGTGACGGTCGTGGGTTCGAGTCTCGATCGGGGAATGATCTATTTTCATTTTTAAGAGAACAAAGCGTGGCAAGCGCACTATTGCCCGCTAGCTGGTACCAGTGAAGCCACCGATTTCAAGATTTTAATAATTATAGATAATTATATTTCTTGCCAGGCAATGGATATGAACCTAGGCTGGGGCTACATAGACAGTCCCATGTCGTACCAGTCGCCCCCGCGGTCGGTACAGTCGTACGCAGTGGGCTCGCTGTTGCCGGCCAGCTGGTACCAGCTGAGAGTCACTGCCTCTAACGACGCGGGTTCCGCGTCCACTGTTTATACTTATGCCACTAAGACTTTGGATGGGGGTACGTTTTTTAATTATTTTTATTACACCAATTATTCACAAAGTGGACTAAAATGCGAATTCAATGATCTTTCGTTGAACTCACATTTTGATGAAATGAATAACTTTTAAAAGAAAAAAATAATAATTATAAAAAAAAACATAGTCTACAAAAAATTATCAATGAAAAAATCTTATATAAAATTTTTTAAGTATTTTTTAATCAAAATGACGAAACAAGATAAAATTAAACTTCACCCCTTCCCATTAATAAAACTTTGATTTAAGCAATATGAAAGTTGAGACAGTAAATCGATGTCGTCCTCAACATTCATTATGATACTGAAATCAAATTTTGATCTAAACTTTTGTCATTATGTACAGGATTTGGAGCTTCTAAGCGGGGCGTATTAAAACAGTTTAAAAGTTTATTATATGCAATTTAATTTGTTTATACACCGTTAGGAATATTCCTAGCTTTAGTAGAATTTTCAACAGGATAGGAGAGACCTTAGTGTTAGATCACTTCGTTCTCCATTTACCGCCCGAATTGGAAACATTATAAGTTGAGTAGTGGGATTTAACGCCGCATTTTGTTTTACTAGGAAGAGAAAAAAATCTCTCGAATTGAGGTGGAATATAAAACTTATATTCAGAAAAAAAAAATTTGAATTCCGCTACAAATATTTAATAAGAAAAAAATATATATTAATAAAACAATATATTTTTTTATATAAATGAAAACATTTTAACAAACCAGAAAAAATGGTAATAGCAAAATTTTAATGCAGCAGCAAAATCAAACTAGCGCTGAAGCTAAAACTTAATAAGCGCCCGAGAGCTTAATTAGTAATTTCTCTTAGTGCCGCGCTGGAAATCTTGAAATTTCTATGTAAGACAATTTGTGAACAGCTGGGAAACTTTGTAATAATGTTTGTATTTTAACTAAAATACTTGTTTTAACATTACTTTACTTAAGTATGTAATTATAATTATTATCGTTTAAATTTTGATTTGCCCATGTCATGTGGAGTTCGTCTTTTGCTTATTTTCAAGTGATATAAAAAAATTGGTCATTAGTGAGATATATATATGTTTAATATAGTTTGAAATGTATGTTGTTGGATGTATAATGTTTTACTTAGGCTTCTATAAACATGTGCTTAATTTGGGATTTATTTGTATTTTGTGCTCTTATTTAAGGGAAACTAGGCATATCTCGATACACGTTAATAATTTATAAGAGATATATTTAAAGTTTAATCAAAATGGATTCCGTAGTCTTTAAGGTCTCCAAGTCGGCTCGTACAAGTCGGTTTCTTTTTAATGATATCCTGTATTTCATAATGGCATCTACCTGATAACACTTTAGCGGCCACGACTCGTCAACCGTACTGTAATGGGCTACAAATTTACTAACAGTATTTATTTTTACACAAATTTTAGAAGAAATAGGACCTCCGTCGGACTTCTTCGACCTGAACATGCTCGTCATAACGTGTAGTTCAGTTCTTCTTGTCATATGCCTCGTGGCCTTCACTTGTATATTATTGAAGAGAAGGTGAGTGTATTATAAAAATATATTATATAAATAATAAAAAAACTAAAAGAGTAACCAAATTGATTAACAACTTAACTAAAAGTGACTCAGTTACTATTTCTTTCTATCTGTTCAATAAAACAGAAAAAATCCGTGAAAAAAAAAACTTGTCCTTATTATGTGAATTATATCTTTAATGATATTAATCTATATAAAATATGTATATAAGACTCCTTTGAAATATTTTTGCTGAAATTGTAAACGTAATTTGCATAATCCATCCTCCCTTATTATAAAGGAGGACAGGACTTTGGAAAATTTCTTATTTTCTTACAAACAAATTGTATTATTCAATTGCTTTAGCAACTTCAGTTAAATAATATTTCATATTTATAATTTTTTTTAGGAAAATTGTATTATTTGTAATTGTGTAATTTCTTTTAAAGAAACTTTATCTTATTTTTTAATTATAACAATGATAAATTAATTGACCTTTTAGCTTCCAATGCAAAAAAGTTTTCTATAGAATTTACTGTAATCAATCTTTTTACATGAATGTCTTTAAAATAACTTGTTTTGAATTTGTTTGTTTGGGGGCTTTCCTTTATCAAATTCATAACTCAATGGAAAGGCTTTTTTGAAAGAATATATTTTTTCAAGTCAAACTATATATATTATTAATTCAACTTTAATAAATAGTTAAGTTAACATAATAGCATAGAAGAAAAAATATATGTATATAATTATATTGTAGACAAAACTTCACATCACAATATCGTCATTCAATAACCGAAGAAGTGAAATCGAGGAATGAAAGCATCGCCTCACATTCAGAACATAAAGAGAGATACGCGCACACCCCTCGAATATACACTTCTCCTGTACATCCTAGGAAGACTAATAAAAATGGTAAGTTGTGAGGAACGGAGTGCTTTAACACTAAGTTTCACTAATTCGGTATAATAGTTATAGGTTAGCCAAATAATAGAAAATCTTAACATAAATTGTAGCTATGTATTAATCTGATGTATATGCTATACCTATTACTATTAAGTTTTATCTAAATTTGTTTAGTAATTTTTGCTTTAAAATGGAACAAACATCCGTCCCCACCAACTTTCACGTTTATAATATTAGTGGGATAGTAAAATATAATAGGATTTTTGAAGATTATTAGACAAGCATTTAAGACAAATAAAATCTCTAACTATTAATATTTTTCTAACAGAAATGTTTGAGATAAGTCCTTACGCGGAGTTCGCGTTGGGCTTCCGAACGTTTGATCACGCGGAGAACCAGGACTTGCCGCACAGGCTGCCGGCGCGACCACGCTTCGATACTGGTAAGTTATTATTTATATGTTATTTTTATATAAATATTCTAATTTAACTAAATTAGTTTACTCAAGGCCTGTATTTATTAACTGCTCTTAACTCTAAGATCGATTTTGATGTGTCGTTTTAATAATTTTGTGTAAAGTAGAAAGTCGTCGACCTTAATCGGCCTAAAAATTTATTAAATGTTATTTTATACATACGAGTTATGTTGTCATTTCAGATATCCTTCTTCTTTAAAATATTTTCACTAAAACCTTCTCAGAAATGTCTTTAACCTTTTTTGATGACAAAAAATTAATAGTGATTTGTCACTTATAGAGCTTCATGCAAGTGGCAGTCCATGAAACAATAAAATAATATAAATCATAGTAATAACAAACAAACTAACTATTTTGTAATTACTTTTGAACTATTCAATTAAATATATATTTCAAATATATTGAGTTTATTTACAAAGAGTTTTGGAAACTCAAATAAATATTTTCAGTACATTTGCTCGTACAATTTCACTAATTAAAAGTATTTAATTATTATGAATTTATCTAAAATATTATTTACGTTAATATTCCATTGAATTCTGCTAGTGTATGTTTATGATAAATAATGATAAAATAATATTACTAGACATTTTCTGTTAATTACTAGTGATGAGTCCTATGTTTGACTGTCTAGAATATATTTATTTTGTTTAGTTTGATATAGTGTGCCGCAATTACAGGAGTTGGTAGAGGGAACCTGGGAACCTAGTGTTATGACATTCCGTCCCATTAAGACCCTTTCACTGAATTCTTGAGACATTGCTTGTGGAGTTAACCTAGCAAAAAATGAATGGAAATTATAATTTATAACAATTTAACATAACAACGTAAAAACTTAGCGTTTCACCAAAATATAATTTAACTTGAGATAAAGTTCCGACCGACTTTAACTATAGGTGTATTATACGAGGTGTAAAAGCTTCGAATTTAATTTAGCAATTACCTAAATACTTTACATAATAACATCTTTTGAAAGAAAATTTAATATCGTCTTCTTAAAAATTTTTACCATTTTTCACTTCCATAAAAATGATTAAAACGTTTTGAGATTATTTTTTAAAATGTATCAAATATTTTATAATGTAGTGGTTCCATTAAGTTATTTTCGTTATTAAAATTTTCATGGAAGTCCAGTAATATTACTTTTTAATGGATAGCTACGAATTTTTGTAAATAAAATAGTAACTTTTTTCATGGAAATGCTTAAAATTGTAATTTTTGAACAAAATTACATCCTACTAACGCTTTAGAGATGTCGTGTTATATCATATATCGTACAACAATATATTAAAAATTAATAATATTTAAAGCAAATAAAAAGAACACACTTAAGGTTCCACCAGGCACCTTCTAATTCAGTACTTGTTATCAAGAGAAATGAACAAAACATACCAAGACGAACCCAACCAGCGGAAACTTTAGTTTTAATATGAGTAATTGGCATCTCCGAAATTTTCCTCCCACTTTTTGGTTCATTCACAGACCAGCTCGTTGTACCATATTAACATGGTTTCATTAAAATTAAAGTATTTGAGGCTGATATAGTTTTATTTCCTAGTAACGGAGCGATCTAATAAAACTGTTTTAAAAAGGTTTCATATGCAATATTAACCTTCTTTTTAACAGTGAAATAGTAAATATGTCACCCTGAATAGAAGAAGGAGAAACTTCTGGAATAACCAAAAAACCACTATCATACAGTTATGTTAGCTTTATACTAACTTCAAATATTATTAGAGGGAATATTTAATATATTCTTATATATTTGTTTTCCCTAATTTGGTTAAACCAACGTTTTGGGTTACTCCACTGAGCATGTAATGTTTTTAAACTGATTGAAAGTTGGGACCGGAATGGACTAATCGCTCTCTAAAGTCTAGACTAGCTTAAAATAATGCTAAAATGTTTAAAATATACTTTTTTTACTTGCCACATTTACTATATTTATCTGTATACCTAGTACTAACATCTAGTTCAGATTTTATTATTTTACACCATTCAAAATAAATACACAGCGCCTTTGTGAGAAGCAAGTAGATTTTAAATATACGTTTCCCATAACAAATATGATTTTTTTATCGTCGGGCTGCATCCCGCTAACAGTAATGTTGGCAAAGGCAACCTAGTATTAAAACACACCGTTCTCCATTTTTCCGAATACTGGAGGCATAGCGCGTTGAGTGGTGGAATTCAACGGTTATGGCGATAAGTATTTAATAAATAATCTGTTTATTACTTAAAACCGCATTAAAATCTAATCAATTAAAATAAAAGATTTAACGTTACAAAGGCAATTGCATTTCCGTAGGTAATTTAATATGTAATTGGATTCTCTAGAGAATGAAATATTTCTTCACGCTAGTAACGAGGCAAAGTACTGCGTTAAGTTCCACCATTTAGTTCCCTCTATACCTACCCTGATATGTGCAGGATAGAGCGTGAAACTAAAAAAAACAATATAACATTTATTTAAAATTTGCAACATAAATATTTCAGAAACTCAGCCAATACATTTAATCAGACAACTCGATTGTGCTACGAAAGCGTTAAATGAAATAATGAATCTCCACAACCAAAAGTATTTTTTAAAAAAGTATTTGTATATTTTTTTACACATATTTTATATATAAAAAAAATAATCTAGTATATTATTTTTTATATATACGTAAAAGTATTTTCTACTCTTCTGTGTGCGGGAAACAGCGTGAAACTAATTTGATTATTTTTTAAAAATAAATAATTATTTCTTTACGGTATCATATAATATAATAGATTCAAAGTTTTTATTTGTACCAAATGCATTATTCTCTTGAACGGCACACGCGCCGTATTTGATACACCAGATTTCCAATTTCCAAGGCTAACTCCCACAGTGACATCGAGGTGTACTGCAATCTCCATACACAATGCTTGTTTGAATCAATTTAAAATATAACGTTGAGTTTTTTTATTTTATTTTAAAGTAAAGAATAGAATTGCTATTTTAAAACGATTAAAATGTTAGAATACACTGTGATGCAAGGGTTTAGAGTTTGAAACAATAATAATATGCAAGGCGATTGTTGTGAGTTCGATTCCCACTTGGGGGAATAATATATTTAATATTTACACTTCCTCGCTTTGGTAACGAGGCAAAGCGCGAAGTTCAGTTTCGCCACTCAAAACCAATGCGTCGAAATGTTATTTGTTTGTTGGTTTGTTGTCTTAGAGAAGAAAGGAGGATCTCAAAACTAGGTTCCAAGGTTCTCTGTGCCTACCCTGCTTGTGCGGGATCTCAACGCCAACTCAACGTCAAATATAAACGTAAATAAATATTTCACTTCCTCAAATGGGTATCGAACCCACTACCGTCGCGTTACAGTCACACCCTTGTGCCACTACGCCATGACGACTATTTCTCAATACATATAATTGTAACCTGATAGCAAAACTAAGCTCCAGCTACAGTATACAAAGCTTATCGTATTCCTTTGAAATATGATTTCCACACTAATATTGATTGGTATGTCGACGTCGACTTTGCCTCATAGTAACTCAATTATCCGCCTTTCGACAGAAATACTATTTGATATTTATTTATATTTGCTATATATTGTTTACTTTTATTTTTCAAGCTATGATCCCGTTCTCTTAGAGTATAATATTATATTTAATGACTCTTATCACCTATTAAGATACTCCGTTCCACACTTTCCACCGAGCTCTGGAGGCATTGTGGGTTGAGTGACATCTTTGCCTCTAAACCAGAGCGAGGAAAATGATAAGATTATTAGTAATAGTTCATTTCCTCAAGTGGGATTCGAACCTACAATATGTCGCGCTTATCACACGCTAATGCCCCTACATAACGACTGGCGTCAACTACTCTTTAGGTACTTATTTTTAAATTATCAAATTAGGATATAATGTAGCAATTAAGATTTTATAGATATTAAAGCATCACATTATGAATATTAAAGCGTTATAATAAATATCTTTAAAAATGCGTTGTATATTGGCATTTGGCTATAAAAGAACAATAAGTATAAGCCGGCGAAACTGCCTTTAGGTTGTTTGTATACCTACTATATATTATTTTAACATACCTACTTACTATCTTGAGATTTGAACCTATAAAAACCATCTTGATCATCTTTTCCCTTTTTATCTAAAAAACAGCATCAAATAAGTTTCGAAGCTATCCAAACGCGTTCTGTACATACTACGTAACGTTATACATGAGTACACAATATCGATTATGTAAACGATTTTCATTTATTGATAAAATCTTTACCCCGCCTTTATGAAGCTGTCAACAAAGGCAATTTCAAAAGTTTCATTTATCGTATCTCGAGCTCCATCGCCCACTGGATACAGTTTATTTTTACACCATTGTACAAAGATAGGTACTGTATTTAACAGAGTTTTTGTATGTGTTAGTGTGTCTTTATCTTATCTATATTACTTTTAAAAACCTGTTTGTTTTGCTAGATTAAACGTGCTAATCTCTGGAACAAGATATTAAGATTTGTAGATATATGTAAATGTATATTAAAAAAATATTGTCCTCAGTACCTTCATAGAAAACCCATAAAATCCAGGTAAAAAAAATATTCTTAAATAAGTAAAAAATACGCAATTCTCTAACCAGAAACTCTAATTAATTAGAAAACGTTCATCCAGTCTCGTTTCCTGCCTAAGAACCCGCGATACAGCATCAACATCAATCTTAATCTTATTTAATAAAATTAATGGTCCCGTTGTCCTATTTAGTTTCCTCTTCCTTCCTTTAACTTGTTATTTGATAAAAAGTGATCGATCACTCCTATAAATTGTTTCGGTTTAGTATTATAAAAGTAGTAGTAAAAATCTATGGAGTAGTTCGCTGTGTGAAAGTTTTGAACGAGGTCAAATGAAACTGAGTTGGGTTATACGGAAAAGTTTGAATAAGCTCTATTTTAATAGCTTTCCGAGTTTTATTGGATGTAAAATTATTATTTTAGTGACCATTTTGATGGAACTTTTGTCACCTAATTTCAAGTGAAAAAGAAGAATATAAATTTAAAAATGCTATCAACTTTTATTATAATTCATTGACGTCATGAAATAGAGGTATAAAATATATTTCTTATCAGCTTCACGCTATAACCCGCACACAGCAAGGTAGGCAGAGGGAACCTAAAGATACGACATTCCGTTCAATTAAGTGAGAATCGAACTCCCAACAGCTGTCAACATAACATGATAAACCTAAGGTATAAATACATACTAGTCTAAATTTTTAAGAAGCCGGAATTTGAACCTATAATTATACAATTTAAACTAATACGCTGAAACTACACCATAACGGCCACGTCGTCGTCGTACATATATGAAAGCTAAATGTAAATTTGGCGTACAAATTACTCTCCAACAAAAAATTGCCGCCTCGTATTTTCACACGGAATTTTCCCCAAACGTTATTTAACTTCAATCGATTTCAGTTATTTAATGTTGAGTCAATTTCTTAAATGGATAAATAGCGGAATGTCGTCAGAGAAAAATATTTTCTTTCATAGAATTTTCTCGAACGATCTTCAGAGCTATTTGAGTTGGCTTCGTGGTACTTTGGTGTTTAGTATTAGCACATTTATTTTATTACCTAACATATATCTGTGCCTGGTATAGATTTAGGACGAAAAACTTATTTTTAATTTATTCTCTCTACTGGGAATTGAACCTGCAACCGTAGAGTTTACTTCAATTAAATGTAGAAATAAATAAATAAAATTAATATTTTCACATATAGTATAACATACCTATGTATAATATTAGTTGGAATTTTACATGCGTTTCAAATTTAATTCTCTCTTAACAAGTTGCCGAGCACAGTAGTTTGTTAAATATTTTTATTGCCTTGAAGCAAGTGCTATTCTTGTAGTATAATGAAATAAAATTTTATTTCACTCCAGTGTTTTATGACTGCGTAGTGTTTTTTATTATATAAAAGTAAAATGAAGTTTCAATTGAGTGTATAAATCTTTTGTTTTAATCATTTTTTTTTATATTTTCAAAACAATGCCTTCAGAATTCAGCAGAAAGTAGGGAACGGAGTGTCTTAGCAGTAAATTTCATGATTCGTGTGGAAAATGAAAAGCAGGATTTTTTATTACTTTTTTATACTCGACAACGGACTAATATTAATAAAAACCTAAAATATAACCTGTCACTTTTCACACATATTATATTTAACTTAAGTAACGTTTCCATTTTGTTACAGAAACTAGTTTCCAAACTCGATCAGAGTCAGACGACAGTGACAGCACGTCCAAAGCGACTGTCTCTGGTATGCCGAGACGTGAGTATATGTTCAATAATATGGAAATTATATATAAATGTTATATATGAGCATATTATTTTGTATAGTTTTTTATGCTTATACTAAGTTATAGTAATTCTAGAATCTGGCGGAATGTAGAGAACAGAGTGTATTAACACTATTCACCTTTTGCCTACCTTGCTTGGTGTGAGATAGAGTTAAAAAAGAGGTTATGGGAATATGGGATTTTTAATAAGAGTCGTAGATTCGAAATCCAGCTTGGTCCAAAGCAAACACAGAACAAGAATTAACTATTAGTATAAATAATTAACTGTTATAGTTTATTTACGATTTTTACCTACGAATTTTTATAACAAACTTTCGTCAGTTTGTTCTGAAGTTCTTATTTTATCATTAGTCCACACTAAGAATAGATAAATATTTTAAGAAAACAAATAAAATTTGAATCAAACCCGCGACCCATAGACAATTTGCAAAAGAATCACTTCCACAGCACACATGTCTATTGAAAATTATGAAATTCAAAGAAAAATATACACAACTTAATTACATAACCTTTTATAAATTAATCTTACATAATAATTATTATAATAACTTAGAAAAATACAAAACATTTAGAAAAGAAAACATTTTAAGTTAAAAAGCTTCAAATTAGACAAAGTGTTTACGTTATACAAACATTGTAACAATTTGATGTACGCTTTGAGAACCATTGTCTTTTAGATTCTCATGTATTTAAGTATTTAATTTTGTAGTTAGAGTATAGTGGATACTTATGTTATAGAGATGTTGTTTTAGTATAATTCCAGCGATCTATGAGTCTATCGCTTAGCAGTACACTGTAAACAAGCTGCTTGTGGGTTCGATCCCCATCCAGGGGAATGAATCATAATTTAATTTCTCCGCTTGCGGGGTTGAGAGCCGCCATTCAATATATAATGTCTCAAATTTTGAGGAGAGAACTAAGTGTCTTGATAATAGGTTTTCACTACCTACCATTCTATATGCGAGATACATGGTGAAGCTGAAAGAAGAATGTACAGTTATTTTTGGAGTATAAATGAAGGAAGAATTCGAAATCGGTAACCTTAGTAGCTAGTCTAACCTGGAGAAATTGAAAAAAAACGAAGTCCTCTTCGAATTAATATCAATTGAACTACGACTGTGTCGAACTGTGATTATTCCTTGTAAATTAAATAAAATCCTTAATAAATATTAATTAACCTAGTCTCTATAGGAAACTTTTACTGCAAATCAATATTGCTTCAGTTTCCTCTCCTCAACTAGTTTATGAGTGCGCTGGGAATAAACTATTAGATAATAATATTAAAAATTGTGCTTATATTTGCTTTTAACGAAGAGTTTAGTTTCAATGTAATAATAATGTTTCTAAAAAACGTAAAGTAATGTTCCTTGTTTATCATAAAGTTTATATTTATGTATGTAGGTGGGTACTATTGTTGTAAAATATGTATTTTTCATTTTTTATAACTACTCGCTTTATCCCGTTCATCACTCTGTATACAGCAGGGTAGACAGGGAGAACATGGGAACCTAGTGTTAGGACACTTCCGTTCTCCACCTTTACTCCGAATTCTTGAACTTAATGCCGCATTTTGTCTCTGTACCAGAGCCAAAACGGCATTTCCATTGCGGCACAAGCGTGCGAGTGTAAGCGCGATAGATAGTAGGTTCGATTCCCACTAGAAGAAATGAAAATATTAAATATTTTTATAAAATTATATTAAGCAGCGATTAAAAATAACTTATAAACATTAAATACATATCTTTCATTTTCCTTGGCTTTCCGCCAGCACCTACATATTTGAGCAATAAGGTCAAAGCGATTAAATAAATTTCGTTTGAACGGAATGCTGCGTTGTTATCACAAACGAAGCTATATTTGCTATCACATTAAATTTCATATTATATTTTTCTTTTTCTGGTAACAAGAACGCGCGGCGTTGAGTTACAACATTTTTCTTTTCTTTTCTCTATTTTCTCTGTTGTACGCGCGAGCTACACTCATATATAAGAAATAACGGAGTTCGGTACTAATTTCTGGATTGTATGATGTATTTCATTTGACATTATAATATGCCGTTTTATCTAAATTAAACCCATAAACTAATACTTTTTATTCTAAAATTCCGATAATATTCCTTATTTCTAGATAATATAATTCCTAATACATTTCCAAAACTAAAGACAATCATTATACGAATAATAAATGACATTCACTCAGTTTTCATCTATCCTAACCCGTACATGCAAGTAAGTGCATAAAACAACTATCCCGCTGTTATCTCTGTTAGTCCATTCGTAGCTTTCAAAGCAAATGTATCGTAAATCTTCCTGTGCTGTACAGAGAGTACTGGGCTCGCCTTGATTTACACGCTCAGAACTGAATATAGCTTTGGAGTTGCTAGAATGGGAAATGTATTTGAAAATACTTTTTGAAATTGTAGGTAGTGTACTACTACTTTATTGCTAGATTTTGTTTTTTTTTTGTTTATTAGAATAAAAAAAAATCTTGTAAAATAATTACGAAATTGTGTGGCATTTTAATTTTTTTTACATTCTCGTTTATACATACGTCAGACACCAAATTTTGCGTATACCAAAAATTATTAAAATATCATTTAGATATTTTACACGTTATTCATATTTTTTAAATATCTGTAGGTACAGGAAACTTCTTATAAATTGCAGCGTAAGTTTCTAATAAGTAGAACTAATCTTATTCCTAGTTCAATAACATAATTTCTCTGGCTTCTAGTACACGAGTAAATGCGTGAACAAAATCGATTAAACTACATTTCTATGAATTAACCGATTAACGTACTATATGGATGATTGAGTCAGTACTTTTAAAGTTTATATACTTCTTATAATTAAGGAAAAATAGTTAAAAAATGCGTTTACTGCACGTTGCAATGATTGCAATGGCCTTCAAATCACATTTAGGAAGTATAAATTATTAAAATATATTTTACCATGCCTATTCTAGTAAGGCTGCTTATCACTTTGTTATTTTTACCTAACCTACGAGTGAATTTATGAAATGGTAATTTAGTAATAATAATGGTAATTTTAAATAACTTTAAATACAACATACACAAAGAAAAAAAACGATTGTTTTATTTTTGCTAAATTTTTGATAGTACCCGCGATGATTTTTGGTTCGATTTGCATTTGAAGAAATGATTATAATGAAAATAATAGGGAAGAAAAAAGAGTGTCGGGTTTCGCTTTTATCATTTGAAGTGGCCAAACGTACTCGTAGTAGTGAACAGACTGCTGAAGCAGACACTACATTTTTATTCACACACTAGATTGACAGTGTATAGTGTCTGGACACTAGATTTTTTATAACAAAAACTTAAAACCAAAAGAGGTATAGTATATATACATTTAATTGTAATTCTTGTATATGTATATGTATTATGTTGTATATGTATCTACAAAACTGAGTAAAATTGCTCCGTGTAAATCACGTTAAGCATTTCCCGACAGAAAGATTTACGATACGTTTGTTTTGAAAGCTCTATCGGATGGGCTGCAATGATAAACTTTGATTTGGAAAGAAATATTGTTAGTGTATTAGTGGGATATATATTTTTATGACTGAAATATATTGGTTTAATAATAAAAATAAGGTTTTTATTAACTACAAAAAGGAGATAAAAATACTTTCAATTATAATTTTATCGTCAAGTTGTAATCGAATCTGTAACCATTGGAACTACAATCAAACAATGTCAAACCACGTTGCCTTTAATTTATAAATAACCATTTTTAAATACCAAAAAATGTAGCATTCAACTTCCTTTTTACTCAACTTTAATTTTTTTTTGTTTATTTTAGTGTAAATGTTTCAGTGAATCACTATCTTGTATACGGTTTGTAAGCGCACCTCGAAAGCTTTTTGTCTACTACAGTACAGTTAATAGGCTAAAGTACTGAGCGGTTTTGGAATTACGTTAAATGTTCTCAAAACTCCTTTTACAGTGTTCTGTTTCATAGAGCTGCCTTAATATTCATTAAGTTTATCTTGTTTTCTATACAAATTGCAGTTTTTAATTAAAGTTGATTAAAATAAGGAAATATTTAACTTTATACTCGATTGATGTGGGATCTTATATATTAGAAATAGTTTGTTTGCCGGTCTTAGTACAATAGTGCATGTTAAATTCCAGTACAAATGATGTTTGTGAGTCTACAAAATATAAAATCAAAACAGTCAAAAAAGCTAAAAGTGGAGATTAGGGGGATGTTTTGTGTGTGTTCTTTTAACATGAAAAAACAGGGTGATAAAGGACACACAGATATAGAATAATAAAGCATTACATTCTTTATACAAGAGAGGCCGTCGTTTCGAAGGGGTACAAGCGTGGAATTGTAAGCGCGAAGGTTGTTGGTTCATCTCTTGTTATTACTACCAGAGCGAAGAAATATTACTGAGTGGAGTGGTGGTGGTACAGCGTCGAGTACTGCTACTGAAGATTCAATGCTTCGAAAATACGGGCGATAGTGGGGAACGGAGTGTCCTAACACTAAGGGAACAAAACTAAAATTTTACAACATTTTACAAGGTATAATGGCTGATTTTCCGAAATACCAACGGGAACGTACGAATTTAGTGGTGAATGTAGTGTCTAATCTGTCTAGCAGGATAAAATATAAAACTGAATAAAAAACATATATTTGCAAGAAAATAAAGTCGCTTTTTTTTCTTAATCGAAGTTAAAGAAAAAAAAGCGACTTCATTTTCTTCTTTTTCATAAGCTACCTTTAAAATAGAGAATAAAAAACTATATTCGTGGATGTGTATCTATATTCTTTTTGCCAGATAAAAAATAATAGAAGTAAAATATAGTAATATTTCACAAAATCTTTTTATTTATATATTTTCAGCTATAAAAAAATATAAGAACATTTTAATTTCAATATTTCAGTACTAAAATGTAACGATATTACAGTAATAACTTGCATGCAATTACTCAAGTTGAGCAACTTTGTTAATTTCAGTGTACTCAGTGCTGTGCCATCAAAAACTTTGTTCGTAGAAGCTCTACACTCGTATATATATATTATATATAATATATAATATATATAATATATAATGTATATCATATATGTATATATGTATATATGCATATATGTATATACGTTAGGTGATTTTTCAGATTTGTTTCCCATAATACAACGCCTCATTTACCTATTCTAATATACGCAGGATACATCGTTAAGCTAAAAAAATATTAGTTAAATATTTCACTATCTAAATCCATATTGTATTCAGTTGTGAAGAAAATATTTCATTCCCCCGATTGGAAAAAGAACTCCCAACCAATGTTACTCCAATGTTATTCCGTTGCGCCAGTACGGCTTTCAACTCTTCTTATCTTTTATAAAATACATACCTTTATATAGGCAATTACCTCCACTTTATCTATCAATACTTACATTTGGCTCTCGAAGTGAACTTATCGTAAATCTCACAGTAGCGGATGCTGTGAACTTAGCTTGATTTATTTGAGAACGTTTCTAAGATAACATTTTATATACTGCAGGTTTTTCTTGTTGTTTTGAAATGGAAAAAATTTAAATGTATATATAAGAAACTTGGTAATGTCTCAGCTATTCATTTTGAGTGTGTTTTTGATCGTAACGTCGCCGCGCTAGCGTAGCTCGTCGGTCCCAAGCCGTAATATGTGTAAAACACGTTATTCAATAAATTATTAATAATAAACTTCTAGAGGCTAGTTGTAGCTACAGGGCATAAACGTACGTCTGCGTAAGGGCGTAAACGCAACAGGTTGTGGGTTCGATTCCACTCGAGGAAGTGAATTTTATAATTTCATTTCTTCGCTCTGGTAACGAGGCAAAGCATGACGTTGAGTTGCGCCACTTAATAACCAATGTCCAGAATTTAGTGGAAAGTGGAGAACGGAGTGTGTTAATAGTACGTTCCTTCTGACGACCCAGCTATCTGCAGGATACAGCGTGAATTTAATAGTAATCTATTCCTTCTTTGCATATACTTAAAATGTTTGCTTAAAAATATATTGCTATATTATTTGTTTTAAACGTTGTTAAACGTTCTTTGACTTTTACTATTGGTAGTGAGTTCAAGTTCTGAACAAATTTCATATAAAAAAGTTCTATATATACTATATTCACGAAAATACTATACATACATACATACAAATAAGTAATAATTCATTTTTTACACTGTTAAAAGTAAACACGAAATGCATACACTACGAAAAAACCGCATTAAAAATCCCATTTCCTTCTTTCTATGAAAGCTACCTGTAATATTTTTTCAGCTAAAAGCGCGTACAAACAAAAGTATAAAAATTATTTATGTGATGAACACTGCGGAACTACTGAAAGTTCCCTACGTATATTTAAAAAAAATCAACGTTATATAGGATTTGAATCCGCACCACTTGGATTTTTTTAAAAAGTTGTAGAATCGTATGTATGGGTCGTATAAAGTACTACAAAGTTAAATAAAAAGATTGCGAGTAGGACATCGAAACTATTAACGTAATATAAACCTCAGTAATGAATATATAACAAGATTGGGTTCCCAGGTTCCCTTCGTCTACTATGCTATGTACGAAATACAGCGTGAAGCTACATACTGTACACGCAACAATTCCCAAGTGTGTGTAATAAAAACAGCGTTGAGTTCTGCCAGTTTCCCTAAATAGGTGAAAAAGAAAGAAAAGTGGGGAACACAATATTTCAACACTTCTTTTGTTACGTAAATATGCTAGAATTTATTGAAATAAAAAATATATTATTTTTATTATTATTTATTTATTATTATTTTATTTACAAAACCAATACAAATTACATTAGGACAATTTTATTTTTTATTTTTTCTCACCAAGAAAATCGCTTGAATGTCCTGACATTTGCACCTTGGATATCTCACTAGGATTCCCTGTGTAATTACTTAATAATTATACTTACTAATAATTTGTTTCAGGCCACTGCCGAACGCCGCACCACAGATAAGTTTGTAATTTCGTATTCAAACTTCTAAAGTATCTATTTAAATTTTAATTAGTTAATTAAATTTATTTTTGTCCTTATTGGCACAATCGTAAGAACTTCACTTATTTACATTAGTTCATTTAGAAACTTACAAATTTAAGTATCCTTGGACGGTACTATAAAAGTTTAATCGCATTAAACACAGTAACGGAAGTTATTGAAAATCGTTTGGAAATTTATTATACATAATTTAGAAACTTTCCTTGTATAATATATAAAACACTTCCGTTACTGAGTGAGTAAAAGACAGAGGAAAAGGAGTGTAGGGATAGCAAGAGATGAGAGATCGAGACTCCGACGGAAACGGGAAAAAACGGGATGGTCCATTTTAAAGTCGTAAAGTCAAGCAAAGTTGCGGACGACGACGAGTGTTTATACAAAAATGTAAAATTAATTATGTATTTATTTAAATTTTGTTATGAATTTCGGTTTTAAATAAGATTAATTAAAATTCAATTATTTTTGAAATAACCAATGAGTATAACAATATAAAAATAATTTGGATTCTCTGAGCGTTGTATTATGTGTTAACACTGCCATATTTGTAACAATATTGAAAAATAAATAATATATATTTCCAGGCAATTTGCGAGGCTTTTTACAAAAACTGTTTTGAAAACTTTTGTTCTTTATCTCCATAGTAAAGTTTAAATTGTTAGTTGCTAAGAAACTTTTCATAAAGCTCAAAAATGTGAAGCTTAATATATAAAAATATCTTAAAATTTAATGGACTTTATGTGTACCTGAAGGAAGCAGTTCTAGTCATAAACATAATTTTATTCACAATAATACAAAAATAACAATACAGTCGACGGTGCTTAAGTAAAAAAATATATTTAAAATGTAATTTAAAACGACTGATTTTCTTTACTTCCTTAAAGAATCTCCATTTGGGGCTGGATATTTATATTATTTAAATTTTCTCATCGACAGAAGGGCAAAACGCAGCGTTAAGTACCGCTGCCCTACATAATGTCTCGAATCCGAGCATAAAGTAGAGAATAGTGTATGTGTGTGAAGTGTTTTAACACTAAGTTCAACTCCGATAATCCAATACGTGCAAACGCATCTAAATCCCTTAGTTCCCTTTGCTTGCCTTAGTAAATGAGGAATATAGCGCGATGCTGAAATAATTTTTTTTCTTTTACTTAAGCATCGTTCGTTGCAGTAACCAATCATAATCTAGTCATTTTAATTTTACATACAACATAGAAATATCAGTAAAATAATAATATGTAATTAAATATTGTAAATTTGTTACATTTTGAATCATATCAGTAAGAAAAATGAATAGTTTTTAGTAATAGTGTGTAACAAACAAAGTACGATATTATCAGTCGTATTAAAAATATGCCTTGTATATGTTTATAAAATATAATTTAATTTCTTTTAAGTGATTTTTGTGTTTAAATATTGTCTTATTAGTTAACTTTTTAGTTAAATTTATTTATGTCAGGTAATGAAACCAAATATCATTAAATTTTTTTTTAAGAAAATTTAATTAATTTAATAATAATTTGACGACCAAATTCAAACCTATACAAGGCACTAACAAAAAATCAATGTGACATTAAAAAAAACTTAGAAATAAATAGAAAAATACTGTCAAAATATATTATCTTTATTAAAAGACTGATGATTCTTCATAGAAGTAAGTGAAACGCCAAGTCTTTGTGTCAAAGTTCTTTTGTACAGCAATTATGTAGGACCTTGTCATACTTAATTTAAATGTGAATGTTTCTCACAATGTCTTCATTTAATGGACAAAATGTTCACTTCGACAAAGTTGCATCTAAATAGTTCATTGTAACAGTATAAATTAAATTAGATACTCCGTTGTTAATCTAACTAAACTTATCGTCGTAATTATTTATGGAACGTCATATAAAAATAAATGTTTGAAGTATTAAAGTGGTTTTATTTAATTCTTTTTGAGGCAATTTGTAAATAAATCGAAAAAAAATATAAGGCTAGTCCTGTTGGCTTAAGCAAATACCCAGGAAAAAAAAAAATTTTTGAAAATAAAAAATATATAAAAAATCGTGACAATCTTGAGATCGTTGTGGCCTGGTGGCACAAGGGTGTGACTGTCGTCTGCTGCGGTTGTAAGTATTGCGACGTTTGTGGGTTCGATTTCCACTCCGGTGCATGAAATATTTAATATTTCGCCCTCTGCCTATCCACTATGAAGCTAAAAAAAACCATAATATTCTAAAAATAGAGGATGAAAAATTCCATTAGAAGCCCTTGTACAAATTGATCCAGATCAATCGAAAACAGTGTTGAACTGCAATCAGTATTTAAGCATTATAGCTTTTTTGAAATTTTAGTTTATAATGTTACTTATAGTTTTTGTTTCATATAATTTTAGCTTATTTCTCTAGAGCAGCCTGTGTTTTATATAAACGTGAGGGCTGCTATCGACATTTTGACGCCAAATTGCTATTTCTTAATATAGGAGGCGGTTAAAAATGATAGTACCAAATAGAAGGACGTTGCTCTACAGACACATTGTGTAAAAAGCTTTGCGGTAGGAATACACTACTACAGAAATTGCGATATAAATGTCAGACATTAAAGTTGAGATTGGAGTGCCTTAACACCAGGTCACACCAGGTCTCAGTTTCCCTCTCCCTTCCTCCCTATGTGCTGGATATAGCGAAAAATAGATTTTATACCCGAAGTCACATATACTTAGATAGATTTTAGAGGTCCCTATTGAAACTATAAACAATAGCAACAGTTTCAAAGTGTTGTGAATCACGATTTTAAAGCAACATTTTCATCAATGCCAAAGGTTTCATAACCAAATATGCTTGATGTTTTCCCAATGACATTGAAGTTCACTTTGTCTGTATCCAAAATAATGGCTTGAAATGTTTTTTTTAAATTATTTTTCAACGTACACAGATTTTTTCTGATATTGACTAGCTTTAAATAGAAATTAATTGAGTTTTCTTTTGTTATTTAAAAATCAATAGACCTAAATATTTTATTTTCCATTTTGGTTTGACATTAAGAAGTCTTGACTCGTACTCTTATCTTTTTATTTATACATATTATTCATTAATTAATAAATTGAATATGAAGATAAAACATATTTTTTATTATTCTACAAATAAACATTTAATTAGTTTATAAGATTATAGTCAGAACAACGTATTTCACGTACACTTTTTAAAATACAGTCAATAAAATAGAATGAGATTACAAAAATTTAAAACATATATTGTATTTGTACAAATATAATATAAACCTTCTGGGACAAAATATACCCACGAGGAGCATAAATCATACTGTACACGCTCAGAGAATTAAAAGTAAGCACTTTTTATTATAACCGTATAGCTATCTCTTATCAGTATACATTTCGAAAATGATTTACATATTTTTATTGTATATATATATATTAAAATTGGATAGAATATTTAAATCATAGATAATGATATTTCCGCCGTATCTAATGGGTAGAAAGTTACGCGAGGCTTAACGCTGCGCTGTATCTAATACTTAATTATATAAATATAATCAATCTCTATAGTGGAGACTGAACCTGCTATCATCCCGTTTACAATTACACAGAAATTAGTCATTTCGTTAGTATTTATTAATTAATTTTTATATTCAATTTAGAAGCAATACTTTATATAGCTTATTGAACGTCAAAGAAGAATGTAGTTCCAAAAATGCATATATCCTGAGAAAAACTGGCAAAAGGACAACCAAAATCCTCTAAGCCGCTTATGGTCACTGAATGGGACGAGCCGTCTGCTACAGATATTCACATAGTGTTAGGAATATGAGGAGCTAGTGCCAGCTAGTTAGAGATAAAACCATAGAGATTTGTATATAGCTAGCATATATCTCACGTGTAGTATGGTTTTCTATGGGAGAACTTAGTGTTACAACATTTCTTTCCATGGCCTCTACGCCACGATTGACCTTAGTTATAGTACATGAAAACAATATTAAAAGGTAACATCTTATACATACTGATACAGATAGTAAAATCCAATGATGATTTTAAAATTCCAAATTTACTTTCTCTATCTAAATAAATCAAAGGATATAAATAAATAAAAAAATATTTATATATATTGACTAAGGATCTGTAGAAAGACCGCAAATATTATTCAACTATAACGTTATCACGTTATTTATATTTCGTATCGGTAAGTCAAAGGAACCCTCGCATAAACAGTCCGTTGAAACTTTTAATGTCTTTTTGTCGGTATATTTTTACATAATGTTATATAAATTCAAATATGTTAGTGCCTTCATCCGTTTAAGCTTTTATACTTTAGCCGAGCTATAAAGTGTTTATATAGGCAAAATATTATTATATTTAGCTATAATTTTAGTAAAATATTTATGACCACTCCAGGAAATAATTTTCATTTTCTCGCTCTGGTCTCGAGACAAAACGCGGCGTTGAGTTCCACCAGTGACGCAATGCGTCTAGAATTTTGGCGGAAAGTAGGGAGCGGAGTGTTTTAACACTGGGCTACCCTGCCCCCGTGATACAGCGTGAAGCTGAAAAAATTCAATTAAATTGACTTTTTCAAGCCTTTTTTGACCGTTACAAGAACATAAAGCTACCACCGTCTCGGAAGGTAGTTATGCGGCGAAGAGGCGGCAGACAAATGACAAATGATTCTAATTTTTGATATTGTTCCAGCTTGATTAGGCAGGGAACGTCAGATGTATATAAATGTATTTATTTTTTACCTTCACACTGTGTTTCGCAAATAGCAGGGTAGGCAGAGAAAACTTCCTGCGAAAAATTGAGTGTTGTAAGGCGACACTAAACGCCGCACTTTTTTTTTACCACAGCGAGGCAATGAAAATAATTTAATCATCACGATAACCTTTTTATTACTTCCATTAATTATGTAATTTACATATAGATTTTTTTCCGCTATAATAAATATTGTAAAAATATTAGCACATGACCTTTGAAACCAAGAAAGATAAAAGAGTACTATATGTCACATAAACATATTTACATATTAAACTAAAGTAAAAAAAAAAACTTTATGAAAATCGGTCACAGGCAAGTAGGTCACTTACGCATCATTCCACCGACCCCACATAACTTATAACGATATGTTTAAAAATAGCTTTATGTTACACAACGTGTGTTTTTCATGGCAGGGTTGGGAGAGGAAATCTAGTGTTAAGACACTCCTTCCGACGCTTTTAGAAATTTTGTGTGTTGAGAAGCGGAACTTAACGTCGCGCTTTGCTTCGTTACCAGAGCACAGAAATGAAAATATTGAATATTTAATCCCCCTAGTGGGAATTGAACCTACAGCAGTTACGTTTACAGTAACACGTTTGTATCCCTGCGCCACGAAAGCCTCATAATTATATTTTTTTTTCTGATGGGCTAAAATACATATATAAATAAATTAGTGTCTTGACACTACGTTCTTTCTGCCTAGATTATATACAGAATACAGTATAAAGTTTAAACATTTTACCGCGTGGGAACATAACTCACAACCTTCCTAAACATTTCCCAGCTACTAAAACCTTAAAATATGAGTACTATTAAAATTCTACAAAATTACTATCTCTGCATAATTAGTGTGAATTTTTTTTTTAAATATTTGCTCGAAAATAGGAAAAAATATCTACTTTCCGAGCTTGCTTTAATTACATTAAAACACCGACGCTCCCTATAGGTTTCTCTTATTCAACTTATCCATTTCTCTCGAGTTGCTAGATATTTTAATATTCTTTGCAAAAAATTATTATCTGTAGTCGAAAAATAAATATAATTAATGTCATCTGACTGTTGGAATAATGTTTATATTTAATATTTATTTACAAAATATTATATAGTATTAAACAAAGGTCAGGTTTCCACTATAAACGCGACGATTACGGGTTCGATGCTTTTTTATGGTAATCCATTTTCATTTTATCTATATGATAAGACGAGCCCTTTTATTTGGTGGTGGACCTCGGTGTCGCGGCGGCTATTTTGGATTTACAATATTGATTATACGTTATTTCATTGTCATCAGAACTGAAATCGTAATCGAAATATCAGTTCCATTGGACTCTAGGAAGTGAGTCAACATGAGTTTGCAAGATTTCACACACACTAACTAACACGGTAAGTTAAAAAAAACTTGTAATTAAATTGTTTCTAATTGTGAAAAGTAATGTGACTTAACATTAGGTTCCCTGTAAAAACATAAACATAAAGAAAAGGAACGCCAGTCGTGGCGTAGGGGCACAAGTGGTAAACGCGGCAGATTATTGGTTAGATTCCTACTCGAGGAAATGAAATATTTAACATTTTCTTTGCTCTGGTGTCAACGCAAAGCGCGGCATTGAGTTCCGCCACTTTAAACACAATGCCTCCAGAACTCGGCGGAAAATGGTGCAAGAAAGTGTCTTAATAGGAAAGGGGTGGGAAAGAAAAAAAACAAAGGAACAAATTTAATTATTGTAAATGTTTATGTTAGTATGCAAAGGTCTATTTAAAAACCGTATAAAACTGTTTTTAAATTTAAATATGAAAGTGAAACAGAGTACTTCTATGCTTAGGTACAAGCTTTTGCACTATAAAATCTTCACATCGATGGTGAGTCTTATTGTATTGAAAGTGACCGATATCAAATTTGCATATTTAAGATATCGACATACACTATTTCATACAAATTTTGAAATTTTAAATTTATAAATATTTTGGTTATTTTGTATAACATAAACAAATAGAAGTGAGATACAGGGGCTCAAGGCACAATTTCTCCAATATAAAATGTATAGTAACTTATTATAAAAAAAATATCGAAATAAAGCTAATACTCGTACAACCAATAAAACCTATTATCAAGAGCCTCCACAAAGGAGGATTATCATAAAGCGTTTTCATTTGAAATAATATTAATTTACCTCGCAAAGTAGCTTCTTTATCGGACCGAGAATGACTTTGAATTGATTACGTTATACCACCGCAGTACAGGAAATTACTATTTAAATATTTTTTGTATCATACATTGATGATTTAGCTTTAGCTTTTCGTTTAGGATATAAAGTGAAAACGGTAATGGAAGTTGTATGAGAATTTCTCTTGCACCGAAATAAAATCGCGTTGAGAGTCTAAGGCGATTAACTTAATGGTTCCTACACTCTATTTCTATCGAGAAATGTAACAAATCTTTTCTTTTTTTTCCGCACTTAAAGATAAAGATATTGCCAATTAGCTGTGTTTATTATTGCTAAACGTTTTTAAATTGAAATTTTAATGAATTCTCACACATACATATGTATGGCGATAGAACAGCACTGTATATTGTTAGAAATCGAAAGCCGTTAAAATTTATAAAAACAAGATCAAAAATGTTGTGTTTTTAGGTTTTAAATAATAATTAGTATCGATAAAGTAAAAAAAGGTTTTGAATTTATTGCTAAAACTTTAGTATTTCAACAAAATATATAAATTCACATAGCAATTTGTTGTATAGCAATGTTTTTTTTATATCATATATTTTATGTCAACATAAACTAATTCTACATTGGAAGCCGTGGTGCCATTGTGGAACAGCGTCTGACTGTAAACACGACGGTTGTGGGTTTGACCTTGGGAAAATTTATTATATTAATTTCCCGGCGTATACGTAATGTCTCAAATTTTCTCTCCGGAAACTTTGAGAGTATATAGTAATAAGCGTAAAACTGAAAACAAAAAACTTATTTTGCAAAAAAAAAACAGCGTTTCGAAACAAAAAATTCCATCAAAAATGAAACATCAATCCAATCAAATCTTATCACTGTTCGCAAAACAAGAAAATGGTAGAAAATAACGGAAATGAATAAAGGCGCGTTCGATTTATAGCTGAAGTGGCTCGGGAGTAATGAAACTGAATAATGCATACCTCGGAATATTGCCGTGGATATAGGGTTGCGCTTCACTAAAATATTAGTGAAAGAAAATAGTTTTTATTTGGAAATTGATTGGGCTATAAATTATATTACATAACTAGCATAGCTGCGGCATATTGAAGAAAAATATTATCTTATTAAACTCACTTAGATCTGAAATTAGCTTAAAAAATAATGTCTACAATATAATAATGGCTACTGTGGTACAATTAAATTAATATGCTCACCTTTAAGAAATGACTAAGCAAATCTAGAAAAAACCTATAATATTAAATTATATATTTACTTATATTTTATATAATCCAATTAAAATAATTCTATAAACAACAATTTTAACTATAAAATACATATTTTTATTAAATAAAATGAGATGGCAGCCCTACGAGGGTATAGCGTGCGATCACACAGCGATTAGATTTTCATGAGGCTCTGCTGATTTCGATGGACTCTTCAGATGCTATAGTCGAGTAATAAGTTGGCCTCCATATCAAGTAGATAGCAAGAGTAAGAATATCTTACCACTTATATTATTTATAAATCATTTTATAGTATGGAAGCTGAAGTAGATAAAGTAGGGTAGTCGGGATATGTTTGGTTAAATAAAATATATTTTTAAAAATAAATTAATGATATATATTTTTTTACATTTTGTAGTGTTATTCCACATTTAAGAAAGAAATATGCTTGTATAAAAAGCGTATAAACAATTGAACTGTGGGATTTGATCCCGCGCTTCTTGACAGTTATCTAAGCACTCTGACCACTAAATCATACGTTCTCATCGAAGTATAAAACTTGATCAAATTCAAATCCCGCTATGTTAGTCTTCTCAATAACTAATAATATTTTGTTTAAAGTCTAGATTTTCTGTTGTTTTGTTAATTTTGTTATCATTCATTCTATGCCACAAAAGCAATGAGATGCTTAGAAAAAAAATGAACCTAATCAACTATTACAATACCGGCATTCATATTAGATAATTGTGTAGAAACATAGTAGGTATGTTGACTAATATGATACACCAAATTAAAGTAACAATATAATATAACAATCGACAAGTGAAGTGCCTTTGTCTACCTTTAATAATGATACTAAAAATACAGTTTTGTTTATTCCAACCAATTTAACCGGTTAAGAGAGTATTGTATAAAATATTTTATATTCTATATTAAATTCTATAGAAACAACCATTTCCCGTTCACACAATTCTCTTATGATTTTTATTGTATAAAGATCTTTTTGGAAATTTTCATATATAGCCGGGTAACCTTTCGAGGTTCTGACTATATACAGAATAAACAACTGCTTGAAATCTCCAAGGAAAGCTAAAGGTGGTCATTCCAAGAAATCCTGGCAATGCTCAGTTGTGGAGGTGAGATATAGGGAAAAATTATACGTGGAACTAAAGATCGCGCAAAATAGATAGTCTATGGATGGAATACTTACCCATTCTAAGGGAACTTGACAGTCTTTATATGCAGCCAGATTGCTGTTAAAAATAAATAAACAAACTATTTGACAACCATTTTGGAAACTAGCAAAACTACATACATGTATTAACTATGAGAAAACTCTTATGAAACCAATTTTAATATGCATAAAAGATAACATATTTACATGTTCTGTATCACGATGTGTGCTCAACCGTACATTTTAAATGTAAAGGGAATCCGAAAACACTTCACAACCCCAAGCCCGCATCCTCTAGGAAATTAAAACGTTTTGAATATTTCATATCACTTTATATGACTATTCTATTTGCTCATTTTAGGACATGTTTGTAAGTTTACTTAGATTGTTTTTGTAGCGATTATAAACGTGACGGTTGTGGGTTCGATTCTCACTCACTTTTTTGCACTCACTCACTAAATGTTTGAGTATAGTATGTCCAAACATTCTGTCATTAAAGTCGAAAATCTATATACTACTAGAAAATCTATCAAAACTCAAGACGAGAAGTAGGTAACTATAAGAATTTGAGTCTACACTATAACTGATTCGCAAATTCTAGGTACTGGTCTGGGCTCTGCAATGCGATGAGTCCGCACGACGGATCCATGAAATGCAAAAAAGTCCGCCCAATTTATTTAAAAGTTGAATCGTGGAATTAAACGCCATGTTCTCCTATATGACAACTAGCAAATGAAAATATCTTAAATATAGTATTATTATTTCACTAAGTACAGATCGACTTTACAACTATTACGCTTACAATCTACTACAAATATCAATGATATACATTTAGAAATAAATAGGTATAAAAGATTTCAAACATTTAAAAAACGTCCGTCTATTTAAAATGTTTACTGAAACTTGAAATAAAACGTATCGGAGCAATTAAGGAGAGTTTGCGGAAAGAAGTAACAGCTTTCGCCCGTCGCTGTCGCTAAGCACTTCAGTAGCGCTCGCGTTGCGGTCGTTTGAATTCAACGTTGTTTTTATTTTGGATGTTAAAAAAAAATTATCTTTTGAAGGGGACCGGTTGTGGACTTGATTTCTAATCGAGGAGATAAATTGCATTCGTTTCCTCCATCTGGTAACAAGAAAAAGCACGGCGTTAACTTCCGCAACTATATATACGACATATAGTGTGAAGTTAAAAAATATAACGCATGTGACTCCGTTTCCATTAGATATTTTCTTTCCCTACTTTCCGCCAAATTCTTGATGCATTGCATTTCGGAACTTAACACCGTGCCCGTTGTTCCCCTGCATCATGACTGGCCTCTATTAATTGTTTTAAGACATCAAGGAAAAGTTCCACCGATCTCACAGATAGCGGCGAGACATTATAAGTAAGGTATCGTAACTCAACACCGTTAAATATACATTTTGACTCTATTCTGTCGTCAATAAGAATACCAGCGCTAGTGGTGAAGTCTAATGACCGAATTCACTGAGTGCACTTCCATATTCATGCGCTGTGGCCGCGCATTAGGTAATTGATAGTCGCCATGACACATCTACCGTGCTTTATATTTAGCTTTGATTTTTATATGTGGAGATTTAAGGTTTTATGTCTTTTATTCCTTTTATTTTATACTAGACTTATATCACTTTGTATGTTATTGTTTTTCTGTACCCAGGTAGGCTAAGGGAACCTAGATCCCTAGAGCTAAGACACCCCGTTCCTATTAGGTGTTTTTGTTCCAGTTTCCGCCGAATTCGTGGGGCATTGCATGTTGAGTGACAGAGCTCTACACCGCGATTTGCCAGAGCGGAGAAAAGAAAATATCAAATATTTTATTTCCTCGAGTGGGAATTGAGCCTACAACCTGTCACATTTACAGTCGTACGCTTGGGCGTGGGGGGCGTCACTTCTGGCCTGAAATTATCCAGGGTCTTCGCCCGTTTGTTTGAAGCACACAGTTTTTAATAATTAACATTTTTGGATCTTCTTGAATTCTGTATGTATAATTTTTGAAAATTCTCAAGATTTAATAAACATTTTAATAATATTTTTTTAAATTATTATGTACTTTACTTATATTGGACACTAGCGACCCTCTTGCGGCTTCGCCCGCTTTAACTACTGGATTATTCATGTAATGTATGTATGTAAAGCACTTAAAATAATGTGAAAATTAATTAAACCCTAATGCAACCCGCATTTTTGTAGTTTCAATAAGGATTTTCCAATTGTTTTACACAGCAAGGATTTTTTTGTAGGTACCGTAATTTTAAATCTGTGCTACTAATCTTTTCAAGTACTTATTAAAATATATTTAAATGACTATTTTTAGATAGTTAAATGACTATTTTTAAACGGAAGAAATTATAAACAAAAGCCTACCTACTAATAACTACTACAAAAAATAATGAAAAATATATCGCGCTGAAATAATACATTCAACTCTAATTATCCAATACGTGCAAACGCATCTAAATCTTCGTTGCTATAAAGGCAGGCGGGTTTTTTTTTGCTTGTGGTTAATGCTGAAGAGGGTTTTCTGTCCCTGATGAAAAGCAAGCACTACGTGGCTGCCTGTGAGGAAAATTAAATAGAATGCATCGGCCGGGAATCAAACACGGGCCGCCCGCGTGGCAGGCGAGCATTCTACCACTGAACCACCGATGCGTGTAAGGCAGGCGGGCGCGGCGGACGCATGGCGAGTGGCGAGCCGTTTCGCAGCAAGGATTTTTTGATATTGTAACAACTTCTAAAGTACTTATTAAAATGAAAAACAGTAAAGACAGTTTTGATCTACATTAAATGGCCAACGTAACTAATATACTTATTTATATGCTGACAGTAAGGGATAAGTAAAACTTGAGTCGATACTGCTGAAGTGTCAACGACGTGATGTGTCAACAATTAAATGCGTTTTTCTCTTAAACTATTCGCAATTTCGAAATTGTGTAAAAAGCAAATTTTATCTTCGTTTAACGTAGAAAATTAATAAAGTATTTTAAAGGATAAGGATTAATACCATTATGGAAAAATATCCCTCACAATAAAAAATATATTGAAATTATTATTTTTAGACAGAAATATGATCACTACACGTTATCCTTAAAAGATAAAAATATGCTCTCGCGGACTTTTTTGTAGATCTCATTGA
Source organism: Heliconius melpomene melpomene (assembly GCA_000313835.2). Classification (NCBI taxonomy): domain Eukaryota; kingdom Metazoa; phylum Arthropoda; class Insecta; order Lepidoptera; family Nymphalidae; genus Heliconius; species Heliconius melpomene. Next base: position 49,408 of record HE671609.1, on the reverse strand, counting down.
GAGGAACAATACTTCAGTACATTTTTTTCATGTAGTACTTACCATTAAAGCAGCGCATGCGCGAAAGTGTCTCAGCGGGTAGGACTTTATTCATATTTTTCGTATTTATGTTAATTTACATAAGAATGTTCAAATAATAAACTATATATAAACCTTCTACGAAAAATACTCGACCTAATGGTGAAAACCGCAATAAAATCCGTTGGGCGGTTTAGAAGAAGAAGAGTTAGAAACAACAGACAGACACGAAAAGCGACTTTGTTTTATAAGATATAGGATAGGCGTGATGCATTCCCCTGGCTATTACAACTCAAAAATAATCTATTATTTCGAACCATTAGTTCGTGTTTAGCTTTATAATATTAAAATTCATTCTTTTTCAATTTCACACTTCAAAACTGAACTGTAATTTCCCCGCTTTTAACAAACTTGCACAGATTAAAATATTTACTACTATAATTTTATTATGGAAATTATATTTCAATGAAAAATCGTAATAATATTCTCAATTCAGACAGTACTATTGTTGGTGCAGTAATGATTGTTGCAGCTGTGAATAGCAGCGGCCATCGGTTCCTTTCTTATAAGAACAAAGGGCGAGACTTATTTTTTGTACATTCCAAGTATTAAGAATATGAATATTAATGAGAGCTAAGATATTTTTCTTACGTGTTGCTATTTTAGTAATTGTAACTATAACTATAACTTTAAAGTATAAAATAAGCTAACTTATATGCCAAACACAGCAGGGTAGGCAGAGGGAACATTCCCTAATTTCCGCTGAATTCTGGAGGCATTGCGTGTTGAGTGGCGGAACTTAACGCCGCGCTTTGTGACCAGAGCGAAAAATGAACATTTACAAGTACTGCCCTGAGTGGAAATCAAAGTCACAATTAAATAAATTTATTCAAATAAGAAGTTACTAAGGTTTCTGCCCCAGACCTAAAAACAACTACCACTATACTCAGCGAAAGCTCAGAAAACTTTATTTGAAATCAACTATTCATAGAACAACTTCGAATCAAACCCACAACCGTCGTGTACAGTCTGACACTTTATCGCTGCGTCACTTATAGCTCACTGTCCTTCAGGATCAGAGTTTTATATACTAAACTAGCGGCCCGCTCGCGGTTTCACCCGCGTGAACTATGTTATTATTAATTTCTGTCTCCATGACTACGTCCTAGTGACGTCTATGCAAAATTTGAGACTCCTAAGTAACGAATGACAAAGACAAATGTCATTAGTAACGAAGTTTCATACAAACTTTCAACCCCAAAAACAACCCCTTAGAAGTCGAATATTACAAATTCCCGTCTTAGCGAGCACCTACGTCCTATAAGTAACTCCTATGGAAAATTTCAGATTCCTAGCACATGTAGTTTCTGAGATTTCGTGATGAGTGAGTGACCTTTCGATTTTATATATATAGATTTAACTTCAGGTTAGGCCATTGACGCATTTTGTGATTGAATTTGTGTAGAAAATTGACCATGTAGCTTTAATGCCTAGTTAATTATTCAATGTATGTCTGGTCTATTTTAGGATAAATACACAATGCACTCATTCTTTGATCATTTATTAATGTTAATAAATGGATAGTATAGGGCATCGCAGTGTATGGGCACAAGCGTGCGACTATAAACAAACGGTTGTGAATTCGATTTCTTCTCTGGGGGAATGAAATATTTTCATTTTCTTAATTTTTTTGACGATGCAAAGCACGGCGTTCAGTTCGGCCACTCAACACGCAATACCTCTAAAATTCGGTGGAACATGAGGAACGTTAGTGTCTTAATGGGAACTGAGTGTCAATTAATATTGGGTTCCAAGGGACTACTCTGCCTAGCCTGCTATATGCGCGAAGCTAAAACCTCGAGGGAATGGGGATCAAACCCACGGCCGGCCTCAAGTAATGTATATGGTATGTAAAAATACGATTTAGAAATAGAGTAAAGAATTAAAAATACGTATTATCTTTCAGTTATAGTCCGAGAAGCTGATTTCCCGTTATTACAATGTAATGGAAAATGATGCAGTCAAAGGTAAATTGCTTGCCGCTAGCCCAAAGAAGACCGTTCACTTTGTACCAAAGTTAATAAATAGCTCGGAAGCTTAGATGCATCGTACTCGTATAAGATGAGGTAAATTTTTGAAGCAGTTCTGTGTTTTCTAATATGTTTTTTGTATTACGTAAACTTTTGAGTTTCATTTAATAATTTAGTGTTCTGATACTCTGTTTTACGTTTTCTGCTTATTTTACAATTTACACAACATTATTATATCGAACTGGATATACTTTAAAAATCATATGAATTAACAATAGGGACTCAAAATACGATGTCTCGAATTATGTTGTAGAAATTAATGCCGCGCTGTGTTCTATTACAGTAGAAAATCAAAATAGCTTAGATATAATAATTTCCCTGAATATATATAATGTTTGACAAATTTGGTTTATACCGGTTTTTGAGCGTTACCTATTTAATTCCGAATATTATTTTACTTCGGTGTTCGATTTATTTAGTGAAATATAAAGTACACACAAATGCAAGGCTGAGCGTAAACCTCGCAAACTACATTTTAAAGATAAAAGAAAAATATAAGAAAATCTCTATTTATTTCTAAAGTCACTTGTATATTTAATTTGCAGGAAATAGCCGGAAGGCAATTGTTTTATTCCCAAGATGCATTGTCTTGGTTTTCTATAAGGCCAAGTATCGAACGACATATTTTGTACGCTCCTAGAAAAATACGAAGATATATTATAGAAATTTCTTCTTTCAATTTTATGCTTCTTGTTGCATTTTTATATATTCCGCCTGTCCTATAAGTAGAAAGTGTTGAGACACTCCGTTGTCTACTTTGATGTCATTGGGCTAAAATTAGCGGATTTCATCGCCATGCTTTTTCTTATCATAGCGGAGAAAAAAATAACAGAATATTTATTGTAACTAACTTCTACTATTATCAAGGGCTTGGCTAGGCTAGATAGCTCGATGATTGTGATTTGTATATGCAACGGAATATGCAACGGAATAAAAAAGCATAACGAAACGAATAACAATACGGTTATTCATTAAATTAGTTTGCATCTCTACTCATTGTTGTAACCAAGTTAAAAAGAATGTAATGATTCTGTTTTACTAATAAAAAAAGAAATGATTCCGTTGACAGAGAGAACTGGTTTTCCCTCTATTGTTTGGTTATTAGTATTGCGGTATTATTACTTTTCATTTCTTTACCGCATAAACTTCTACTTAAAATTCTGTCAGGGCCATTGTTGATAGATAAATGTTCGGAGCTAACTAATTATCTGCTACAGTATTAGAAGTGGAACTACGAGAACACTTGTTTTTTTGCGACCAGGAGCTCTTATTGATGTATACATTTTTAAAAAGTATTATATAACTTTTGTATTAAATTTGCTTTGTCAATATAGTATCTACACATTATGTTATCAATATTTTGATTTTATTATTTTTTTTCTTAACGCGAGCGGGTTACAGCCCGTTACAGCAGGGTACTGTACAAAATAGTAAATCTGATAAATATATTAATATTAAGAATATTCCTTCTATAACGTTAAAAATATGAAAAACTAATTTATTTCATAAGTTCGAGTTTTAAACGAATTCTGGTAGTGACGCTCTACAGAAAGTTACTCAATTTATTGCCGAAAAAGGTCAAAGTGCTATTTAAAATTCCAATATCAATTAGGCTTGACTTAGGTTGTATTTTTTTTAATTAAAAAAATCCATAGTAAATATAAACGTTTTTAACAAATTAAAAGTTATACTTTTTTCACTTTCACGCTGTATCCCGCAAATAGCAGGTTCGGTAGAGAGAGCCTGGAACCCTAGTGAAGACACTCCGTTTCTATTAAGTACTCTCGTTGTCTATTTTCCGCTGAATTCTGAAGGGGTCCATGGGGCCCCCATTATCACAACAGCGGTTGTTGGTTAAACGCGGCGTTGAGTTCCGCCACTCAATACGCAATACACCGGAAATTCGACAGAAAGTAATGGAGTCGTAATGGTGACGGAATGTTTACCAATAGGTTCCCAAGTTCTCTCCGTATAAGATAATTTGAAGTGACAACATACCGTCTACAATCAAACATCAAAATATTTTTTCATCCACCATAAAATTGTATTTCAGAAAATTTCTGTAAAAATTGTATCACAATTTTTACAGAAATAATATTTTAAAGGAATTTCTATATATATGTAACGTAACAAGTATTTATAAAACGCCCGCGCCCCGATACGCAAACAACGCTCCCGTCGCAATCAGCTTGTATACTGCCTCTAACGACTACAGAGTTATAAAATCTATGGAAGCTAAATTGTATTTCTATTTTTGCTTAGTTTTAAATTTTTATAATATTATGAGTTCTGTGAAAAGGTATATATGGAACTCTTATAGGATCACTATGTTGTCCGTCTGTTAGGACTATTTATCTCAAGATCGCGTCGAGCTCAAACTGAATTTAATCTCATATAATAATATAAGTCTATAACATAGAGGTCAGTTATGGCGCAGGGGTACAGAGAGAGGAGTTGTTGTCGAGGCAAAGAGCGGCGTTGAGTTATGCCACTCAACACGCAATACCTTCATTCGGCAGAAAGTGGGAAAAAGAATGATTTAACACTAGGTTCCCTCTGCCTACCCTGCTGTATGCGGGATGCACCGTGAAGCTGATTTTATTATTTTTTTTATTTTACGATCATTTCCATACTATTAAGATCGATGTTATCGTAAATTGTCCTGTGCCTTACGTTTAGCGCTTTCGTTTGTGCGAGCAACGTGCATGCCTAATCGTGTAATTTGTCATATATGTAAATAGATATGACAAATTAAACGATAAAAATTTAACTAACTATATAAATAACCGAGGTATATTCTATATATCTTAAAATATAATTTACTTTAAATAGTATATAACTATTGGTTAATAAATATCAATTTTAGTTAAAATTTACGTCTCTCGCCGGGTCTATATAGCAAAAATTAAAAGTGGATAACAGAAAACAGCAATTCATTTATAGGTATCTCTAGTGAATAGAATTATACGTTTAGGAAAAATAGTAAAAAACAGGATTTTATTATGCACTAAAAGCAGCTGTGTGCTATGAGTGTTAAAGAAAGTACTCGGAGATCATTAGTAGACCACCCACATGTTGGGCATATTTGCGTGGTCTATTTGTTACCTCTGAAGTGTTCTACTGTCAAAGTCCTGGATCCATCATCAGTTCAGCTCAATGGTACAATTTCCATCCATCCATTTGATTGGATTGTCTTAACTCTAGGTTCCCTCTGCCTACCGTGATGTGTGTGGGATACAGTGTGAAAGTATTTTTTTATTTTACTTAAAAATTTAATCAACGATCTTTAAATTCAATATAAAAATACTTTTAGCATTCAACAACATCTTGTGAACTGTCCGACATGCAGTGATTGCAGCAGAACTAACATTAATTTTCTAGCGAACAATTTGCTCCGTCGGAAATTCCTTTCGACAACATTTGCTTGCAATCACGTAGCGATCCCGATAGTTTTTGTAGAAAAAAATTGTATTACCGATTTATTGGTGCTAGTTTTTAGTTTAGTTTAGTTTTTATTTATTGGTGTAAGTTTTTTATTGAAGAAAAGATTTTTATGTAAGAAATTATTTATATTAGGTATATGGAAGTATATAAGAAATAGTTAACTTATAAACAATATATATAAAACGTTAATTTTAAGCCAGTTTGGCGCAGTTTTTTTAACCTCACGTTTAAGCAGGGTACGCAGAGAATACGTTTCTGTTACGCCACTTCTGTTCTCCACTTCCTGCCAAATTTTGAAGATAATGCGTGTTGAGAACGGAAATGAAAATAATATAAAAATGAAAATCCTTTTTCTCAAGTGGGATAAAAATAAGCTAAATATAGTCGATTAATTTGATTAATTAATTGTATATCCTTTTTTGAATGCAATAATAACTGTTCTATACTATTCTGGGACTCGAACCCACAACCATCGCGTTTACAGTCATATGCCTACTGTTCCATCATCAGATAATAGATCTCCAAAGATAATACTGGATTTATAATGGATTTCATATACAAACAAATTTCGCCATTATCGAATAGCTCTCTAACCGTAAAAGCTGAAGATTTGAAACAGCTGAACCCAATTGGGAATTTATTCATTGGAAAAGCAATCGTGCGGGCATCCAAATGTATTATTCCAGCCAGTTTAGATGCAGCCCGATAGATCGCAATGCAGTACATTTATATAATAATAAACCGTATTTTAGATGGGCCTGAATAATAAATAAGTTTTCAGATTTATTGATGTTTTTATAACTTTTCTAAATAGAAAGGATATAATAATAGTTTACTTTTTTCTCTGTTTCTTTTAGCATTCTACTGTAGCCATAGCGATTAGGCACTGGGAACCTGGGAACCTTAACACGTCGTTCCCATCAAATTGGATTTGAGCTTGGAGTACGAAAGGAGCAGGTGGCAAATTCACTCAAGCGGTCACGCTTTTTCCCCGCATAGCAGAATTAAGACATATCGTTCCCCACTTTCAGCAAAATTTTCAGGACATACGTATTGAATGGCGCAACCCAACACTGCACAAAAGGTTGGGGATTCCATCCCAAGTAGAAATGGAACTCACAACCGTCGCGTTTCCTTTCAGATATCCCAACCTATAAAATCAAATGAAAGCAAACTATAAATACTCCATCTAACCAGTGTATTCCGTTAGGCATATGCTAACTGTGCGTATGAATTGGAAATGCCGAAATAATTCCAAATACATGATAGTCTATGTCTGTCGCTCAAAGCTGTAAAGCTCATTTGATATTCACTAGTTTGGAAATAAGTGGACACCAACACAAAATAGCTTTTGATGAAACTTAATTAAAACTGGAACATTAACGGAATAATTTAATTAATGAAGAAATTATTACGTAATTACGGTAAAAAGAAAACATTTTTTTTAAATATTTATATATGTATATTTTTTTGGTGCTTCCTGTACCTGTAACTGGTTCCCCGTAAACCTCCCCGCAACTTCACTTGAACTATGTGACCAGACCCTAGCATATATTCGTATGATACATAGCATAAGGAAATGAATCATTTGGTCAATTGGGAATCAAACCCCCAACCCGTCTCGCTTATTCTGAAAACTCAAAATAAACATTTAACCACTATTGTAAATAACAGATATAGCGAAACTTAAAAACAAACAAGTAGGAATAACCGAAAGCTTTCCCATTGACCTAATTGGGCAGTTTTTGCAGCTTCTGTTCTATATTTAAGAAGAGTAGCACTTTACTGAAGTTAGTACTTAGAGTTGATAAGTTTTCTTTAATAAAAATTTTTTTAGTAACAAGGAAAAACGTTATAACAAATACAACGGCAGAAAGTAGAGAAAGGAGTGTCTTAACACTAGGTTCCCTCTGTTTACCTTGCGATTTTTATAATACAGCGGGAAGCTAAAAAAAGACGAAATATTTTTTTAAGCTTCACATGATATCCGACATGTTGGGAGAGAGCAGTACGGTAGATGAATCTTGAACATTGAACCTTGTGTTTCTCACTCACATTGACCTTTCATTCTCTGTTTTCCGGCCGATTTCGAAACTCTAAATTATCACAGCGTAGAGACGAAATTTATTCATTATCACAAGAGAAAATCGAACCTTTAATCATGGCTACAGTCAGTCGACAGTCTTAAAGTTTATTTTAAGCTACAATAGCCTAAATTTCAATATATTAATATCTGTTTAAGGTAATTTATATGACAGACGCCTCTATCTGAACACCCCACTCCATCCGTCAGCGATAACGCGCTTGATTAATTGATGTAATTAACTTATTTCAGTATTTTCCTTTGTATGCTTGTGCAACTAAATATATCTTAAATAAGCGAGAAGACGTGTTTAAATTTAATATAATGGGTGTGGGTTCGATCGTATTTGGGACTAATGATTAAAAAATCCTTATCACAAAATATAATATACAAAAAACTTACACAAGAAAAAACTTGTAAAATATTTAAATTACAATAAAATATTAATTTAAAAATCCACCTCAAAAACAATATGGCTTATAAGTAATTTTATTATCATCAAAACTAAACTCGTAATCTAAATTTCTGATCAAATTGTAAAAGTCGGTTCCAATCCCAGTGCTCAATCGGACCAGTGGGTCAAATGGAAGTTACAAGAGTTAACCTTATCACTTACTAACACGGCAAGTTAAACAAAAGCATCTAAAAATATAATAAGTCTAAATCAAATACCATTACGACACCCCTCACAAAAATACTTTACTACATTAAAAATTCCTCGCGATTCTAAAATTCCTACCTTGAGATAGGCAATTGATCCCGAAACCTGATTTGTTGATTTTAATTAAAATTCGTTTATTAAGTTAAATGCCTTCGAAGAGCCTTAATTAGGATTTTCGTTGTATACGAGCCTTTAATGTTTGTTGCTGGGCTCGAATTAGATAATTCGTTAAATTAATTATACCCGCTATTAGATATATAACCCGTAATTATGTGCCTGTAAATTTGAAGGGTGAATAAATGTTAAAGAACTGCGTGTTCATATTGAAATATGTTTTTTTATTTTCGAATACCATTCGAAAATTCATCATTAAGTACTCAAAATTTATCCAAGTTCTTATTTCATACTGTATTCCGCACATAGGTATCCTGGTAGAGGAAACCTGGGAACCCAGTGACTAAGTAAGACACTCTGTTCCCATTAAGACACTACCGTTCGTATTTTTTACAAATTTTTTGAGAGATTACAAGTCGAGTATCTGAAAATAGATGATGATAATAAAGTAGTGAAAACAGAATAATCATAAATTTATAGGGAGGTTTTTAGAATAGGTATAGCAAATAAAAATATATATATTTTTACATTTTCAACGTTTCTATTTTGTTTACATTATATTTTATGTAAACAGCAATGTAACGACATATCCTTGTAATAGAAGACCGAAATCCCTTAAAGGTTGACCCAAAATTATATTTTCGTTATAATCTTCTACAGCGCTGTTATTATATCGTAATGTATCATTTTTGGTGCTAGTGGCGTTAAAAGGGTCTTTGATCGATGACCCTCCAATATGCCATTCATCATCATAAGCCTTCAAATATATTAACAAAATAAAATATCAACGAAAACGAAGGCCGTCGTGAAACAGCGTCTAGCAGCGATAGTTGTGGGTTCAGTTCCCACTCGGAGTTAAAATTATATATTTGTTTATTTCCTCGCTTTGGTATATGTACAAAGTGCAGTATTGTGTTTGGCACTTAACACGCCATGTTTCGAAAATTAGGCAGTGCCTGGAGAACGAAGTGTCTTAACTCTGGTTTTCCTCTACCTCCCCTATTATTTGCGGGATACTGCGTGAAACTATAAACCAAATAATCCCTCAATAGAACACAAGTGTCCATAAAAAGCTTTTAAACATTAAACAGTTGTAGTAAGCTAAAAAAAAGTCACTCGCAAAACCGTAACACTCGCAAAAGCTTCGAACAAACATTGAGAACATCTGTTACAGTAATTTACGAGTTGAATTTCGGTTTCGACTCCGATTTGTGGACTACTAACTTTTAAAAGTGCTTATTTTGGTTTGTAGGCTCACCATAACTTAACTGAGTTGACTTTTTTGTATTTTCAGGGTTCCGTAACTCAAAAGGTAAAAACGGGACCTTTATAGGATAAAAAATAAAATTTAAAGATATCTCTTAAAGATATCTCTTTCACTTTTTAAGGTACGGAGCCCCAAAAAGTGAGGATTTCCTTAAATTGTAGTATTACCACAGCCATGATATTTATTTTATATTATACATATAAATTATGTTGAAATTAAAAGCTGAAATACAAACCCATATATTGCTCATATAACGAGATACAGTCAATAATGTAATTAATATTCAAGCACAAAACGAGAAGCCATCCTTCGTTTACCTAATATAAGAACGGTAATATAATATTGTTGTTATGTTATAAAGCTTATGTAGGTATGCGTTATATTTAGAAGTGGTATAAGTCAGGTTTTTGTTTATTTGGTAAAGTTTTTTTTTAGCAGATATGATATAATAGAAGACCCAAATCCTCTAAACTGTGTTGTAACCTGCATATAATAGGGTAGGCTGAGAGATCTTTGTAACTGACTGACTAACTTGTTTTCAAGGAAGTGAACCTAGTGTTAAGAAACTACGTTTCCCACTAGAAGAACGAAAAAAGAAAATTTGTTCCTCCGAGTGGAAATTCAACTAATAATTGTCGGATATACAGTCAGACGTTTTGCCGCTGCGCAATGAAGATAACAAATATTTTACTTCTTATTTTACGTCTTTAAATAAAAAAAATGCCTGCAACATGAGTTATACCATTTTGCCCTATAAGTTTCGAATATTTAATATTATCACGCGAATACCGTGATTCAGGGTATCGTACGCGTTCGTAATTGCTCACTGCCTTGGATTAATCCATCAAATAAGCAATCCATTATTTTGACAGTTCTTAATATAACACGCCCTTAATAATGTATTATAGATATAGTGGTATGCCTGTTAGTCTGGTGGTCGTGGATTCGATTCTTACCTAGGACAATAATTTTTTTTTTATTAATATCAGATTGTTTTGTGTATTTGGGTGTCAATTTTGATTTAAATATTAATATTTAAACTAAACTTGATAAAACATTTATTAAAATATAAAGATGATTGAAAAATATTCAAAAGGAATCTGAAAACTCTTAAACAACCCAACATAATAATATCCAGACGATACTGCTCAAATGGAATAAGAGAGAAAAGTGCACAGGGGAATGACGATAAAGTAACAAAACGCGATACAAGCATACAGGGGAATGACAATAAAGTGGCAAAAAGGCAATTAAAGAGGAGATAAGCGTAATATACCGCCCTTTACGGCCCTAAGCGACGGTAATAACATTGCTATATTTTGTAGTGTGAATGCAGATTGTTTTTGTTAAATGCAACGTATATTTTTTAATATTTGAGACTATGGTTTGATAGCGTCTCGCTGTGAACGAGAGGTGTGTGAGTTCGATTTCTACTCAATGAATCTTATGATATATTCTTTAGTGGCGCAGTCGCACAAGCGTGCCGGTGCCTCCAGATTTCGGCGGAAAGTGAGGAACGGAGTGTCTTAACTCTACGCTGACTAAAATAATAACATTAAATTGATCTAGTAAAGAAAATGTAGCGTTAACTTTCGTTATATATAACACAACGACTTTAAAAGGGTGAAAAGTGTGGGACGGAAGTACGTATCCTAAGTTCCCTTTGGCATCCCCGCAATATGCAGGAGATGTATGGACATAAAAAAGATTTTCACTATAACATTTTCTGTGAAGTCTGCTGGTGGCTTCTTATAATCCATTTGGAGAAGCTTCGGCACAAGCTTCCAAGCATCTCGTTGGTACTAACGATTGATGATTACAACGTCTCTATAGCATCTAAGAATCTTTTCTTAGCAAAAAAATCTTGGAGTCCACAACTATGAAATTTACAATTTTCTTATAAGATTTTTTTACAATTTTATAAGTACTCAATATTTTTTTTAGTTTCACACTGTATTATGCACAAAGCAAGGCAGAGGGTCTGGGAACATTGTGCTAAGATACTTCGTTCCCTTTTAACACCTGTTCCCAACATTCCACCGAATTCTTCCGCCACGCTTTACCTCGTTACCAGAGCGAGGAAATGAAAATATTATATATTTAATTTCTCCGAGTGGGAAGCCAACACACAGTCGTCACGAGGACGACCTCACTTAATTATTAACCAATTTATTTCAAAGTTCAATAGCTACAAGTCTCAAACTGTTATTTAACGAGTACTTTTATACAGAACATAGATTCAGCTTCACTTGGCAGAGTGCCTGCTTCACGTCGTGCTTTCCACACGACTGCCGATTGATGGATGACTAGCGACTAATCTCTAAGCACTTGTATACTGTAGAAATAGAAGCACTTATATAGTTATATAATATATATATATATTTAAAAAAAAAAAGATATGTGGATAGCGGATGTGTATAAAATCCTAATTTTTAATAAAAGAAAAATTAAATATTCACCGATTGCAAATCGAACCCACGACCAACGCGTTTACTGTTAAACGGTGTTCCAGTGCGCCGCGACAGCCTCTATGTATATAAGATTAATTTAATTTTCACACAAAACACTTGTCGTATTCGTATTTCTGAGGAAATTAGCTTAAGTTTTAAACAAAGCGTCAAGCAACTTAGTGGAATTATTAACGCAGTTAAACACCGAGTCTTTTGTGTATTTCAACTCGACAATCTTAGTCTTTAAATATTAGAATAATGGAATTGAAATAGAAGAATAATTATGCGAATAGAATTAACATAATTTAAAAATATAATCTAATTTTCAAAATACAAAATATTTAATTTTTACTTATCAAATATTATCACAAAGAGCTAAAGATTCTAAAAGCACGGTATCAAATCCCGCTACGATAAAAAAAATATAGGAATCTAAATATTTTTCTTTCTTAACCTTTAAGTATGGACGTCGGGTCTCACAGACCCATGTGGGTCTACGAATTCTACAAATCGGCCACTTCTCGGTGACTTCCGCCACTGAGTCGCTCAGTACCTTTCGTATTAATGGCAAAATGAATGTAGATAGCAGTGGTTGTGTCTCTGGGTTCAAAACACGTGAGTATTTAACTTTCTAAACTGGGCCTGGGTCTGTCAGACCCGACGTCCATGTTTCCCATACAATGAATGATTTCAAAACGCCATATAGTTTTATAATATTACAAAATATACTTTAATATTTTAATTGTATTATTTGTATTCAAATGTTTTTGTTGTTATATATCATATATTATTTTGCATTGTTTGTTATATATTTTAGTAATATAAATATTATTTACCTAAAAAAGATTCAATTTTTTTTGTTTTTATGATAAAATGGAAAAAAATGATCGACCAAGCACATCAGGGACAAAAATATCGGTACTATATAATCAACATCAAACAAGAGAATTGGACGACGACATTTTATAAAGAAAATAGCACTTTATCAAATAAAAAGACGCGTTTCGTACACTAAACTACTCTAAGAATTGAGAATGACTTTGACTCGCGTTTCGCGATCTGATCTATCATTTATTGAACATAAAGCTAAAAAAATAGTTTTGGGTTCTTGAAAAACATGTATACTTTGCCCCCAAAAGATATATAGAAAGACAACACATACTTATGTTGACTGCAATCGTCCTGTTTGCCTACAATGTTGAAAGCCATTGTGTATCGATGTTCAATAATACCTTATCTTGAGGTGTTGTCAAAATTTTTATTTATAACATAAGATGTAATTTGTTTATTTTTTTTATTTGTTAGACTTTATATTTTGTTAAAAAAATATTTATTTTATTATCTGTCTTTTTTTTATAGTATTATTTTCTTAAGAGCCATCCCATGTGGCCAAAGACTGAAATTGTGACTTTAAGTTACTTAAATCGTTGTGATGCGTAAACTTTAATAAAAAGCGATTTTATTTATGTTGATTTTGCTTGATTTGAGGCTATTCATATAAACTAAAACATAAAATTGTATTCTTCCTTTAAAAAACAGACGGAATATGACCAATAAATACACTGGTCTGACAGACCCGACGTCCATATGTGTGTTATAAAAAAATCACGTCCATAGTTAAAGGTTAATCAAGTGTTATTTACAAATAATTAACCTTAAAAATAATAAAATCAAAATCCTTAAAAATAATAGGTACTAAACATGGATTGTTTGGTTAAACGAGCGAATCTTAAAAACTCGAATTTTAATAAAAAGCGATTTTATTTATATTGATTTTGTTTGATTTCAGGCTATTCATGTAAACTAAAACATAAAATTGTCTTCTTCCTTTAAAAAACGGACGGAATATAACCAATAAATTCACTGGTCTCACAGACCCGACGTCCATATGTGTATGTGTGTTATAAAAAAATCACGTCCATAGTTAAAGGTTAACTGAAAAAATATTTTTATGTTGGATATAATTTAAAACTTATCGAAGAAGACTTATAGATAGTTCATAAGTCTTCTTTTTAATTTACGGTACATTTTTGTTATTCCAAGCAAATATCAAAATTATATATTTTGTAATTACCAACTAGATATTTAATCAAGTCTTTTTTATAGATACTTCTTAATTAATTTCAGAAGATTCAATATCTTCGCCATTTCAATTTACTGAAAGTATCCAATCAAAGTAGAAATTACCTTTAGCTTTCGACCGATATGTCTATCCGTCTGTGTAGACAGTGATGGACATCTTCTAATGGAACCCTTACACTCTTCTTAGATTATCTTAGTAATAAAATATATGTAATTAATATTATTTATATGCTTATAGTAGCAATTTTATTATTTAATTAGCGAGCTCTGAAAATATTTATTTATTATTATACTAGCGACCCTCTTGCGGCTTCGCCCGCTTTTACTACTGGATTATTCATATAATGTATGTTTGCAAAGTACTTAAGATAATGTGAAAATTAATTAAACCCTAATGCAACCCGCATTTTCGTAGTTTCAATAAGGATTTTCGAATTGTTTTACACAGCAAGGATTTTTTAGTAGGTACCGTAATTTTAAATTTGTGCTACTAATCTTTTCAAGTACTTATTAAAATATATTTAAATTACTATTTTTAGATAGTTAAATGACATTAAATAATATATTCAACTCAAATTATCCAATACGTGCAAACGCATCTAAATCTTCGTTGCTATAAAGGCAGGCTGGTTTTTTTTTTCGAGTTTGTGGTTAATGAAGGGGGTATTCTGTCCCTGATGAAAAGCAAGCACTACGTGGCTGCCTGTGAGGAAAATTAAATAGAATGCATCGGCCGAGAATCCAACCCGGGCCGCACGCGTGGCAGTCGAGCATTCTATCACTGAACCACCGATGCGTGTAAGGCAGGCGGGCGCGGAGGATTTTTTGATATTGTAACAACTTCTAAAGTACGTATTAAAATGAAAAACAGTAAAAGACAGTTTTGATCTACATTAAATGGCCAACGTAACTAATATACTTATTTATATGCTGAGAGTAAGGGATAAGTGAAACTTGACTCGATACAGCTGATGTGTGAGCGGCGTGATGTGTCAATAATTAAATGCGTTTTTCTCTAAAACTATTCGCAATTTTGAAATAGTGTAAAAAGAAAATTTTATCTTCGTTTAACGTAGAAATTTAATAAAGTATTTTAAAGGATAAGGATTAATACCATTATGGAAAAATATCCCTCACAATAAAAAATATATTGAAATTACTATTTTTAGACAGAAATATGATCACTACACGTTATTCTTAAAAGATACGAATATGCTGTCGCGGACTTTTTTGTAGATCTTATTAAGAGAAATAATACTCCAGTACATTATTTTCATGTAGTACTTACCATTAGAGCAGCGTATGCGCGAAAGTGTCTCAACGGGTAGGACTTTATACACATTTATCGTATTTATGTTAATTTACATAAAAATGTACAAATAATAAACTATATATAAACCTTCCCTGAGAAATATTCGACCTAATGGTGCAAACCGCATCAAAATCCGTTGGGTGGTTTAGAAGAAGAAGAGTTAGAAAGTTCAGACAGACACGAAGAGCGACTTTGTTTTATAAGATATAGGATAAGTGTTTGAGGCCAGCCGTGGCGCAAGAAAGAAAGGGTTGTGAACCAAAATAATGGCTAGTTCTACCCCAGAATCTCCGCGGGATCGGGGATCGGGTAAATATAATAAGCTGATTATTAAATATATCCCAAATTTTGAAGTGTATATTAAAATTCTAAAAATTAACAATTTGTTTTGTTGAACGCCCTCATTTCAGCACCTACTAGATCGAGTTAAAAAAAAAATGTTTGGACTGTCCATTTATCAGAGAAGTGAAGGAAATAAATCTATTTAATTTTTTAAACTAAGTGAAGAATAATAGAACTTATACTAAAACTATATTGAATAAACTTTACAAGTATAAAGTAAGCGCTATACAAACTTATAAAACAGAAAGTTCCAAAGGTTGTAAACATCGTAAAACTTCTGAGACATGAGTATTTAATATCAAAGAGGTATTTTGGAATAAAAATATGAACCATCGATCTTCGTTGTATATATCGGGACCATTCCAACTATTATAAAATAGTGTTTGTTATCTTTTTAAGTTACAAAAATATTTTCCTCGTTTATAAGCAAATCCAGACACAGGGGTTAGTGTAACGAAATATAAATCCTCACATTAGCAGCCAACTGGGATACACGTTAAATTCACTGAGTAGCCGTGTTGTGGAAGCTTGATGTATATTAAATAATTTAGGGGTTCCGTACATATTTTTAAATTAGCAGCTTAATAGCTATTATCTGGGTAGGTGAGGAAGACCCAATGTCAAGACACTTCGTTTTACACTTTTCGCTTAAATAGAAGATACTGCTTATTTAGTAGCTGCACTTACGGGTAAACTTAAAGTTACACTTAAATATTATCATTTACATTACATTTCGAAACATTTAGTGGCCATCAAGAAAAACGACTATTTCATAATATTTTACTTATAAATATAAACAAATATATAATTTTATCATTTCTATACGGGACCCAGTCTCATCCATCCGGCGAGTTTATTTGCCCCGCTACTTAAAGAGCGCTGTCTAGCGGAAAACTGTGCGCTTACCCGACGTTATTAAAAACATTTCACTCCTGATTTTATATTTACCTTCGTATTTTTTGCCTCTTTCTCGTTTAAAGGCATTTTTTTCATAAAGCCCAGTCAGTAGCTGGTGCCTGAAAACCTGCCTTTGCCTTTAAAAATTTTAAATAGATATTTTTTGCGATTAGCTTATTTGGTGGGTGGAGTGTCGTTCGTGTATTATTTTTATTTCTTTATATTGTTATGTTTCTACGGTTTAAGCGTGATTATATTTTTCTTATAATATTCTTAATATTTTTAATGTGTTAATAACGCTTTGTAATATTATGAAAAAGTAGTAAATAAGTTATTCTGTTATAGTACTAAACAACAACTTTTTAACTCTTAGGTAGTTGTGAGTTCTATTCTTGAAGATCTACGACATGTAAATGAGATCTATGGGGACTTGAATAAAATATCAATTTATTTGCATATATGTGTACTGCTACTGGTACGTCTTCCACTAACACTGGTAAGTCTTGTACCACTGCTGGTACGTTTTTGTCTACTTTGAATGCGTTTACTTAAAGACTCATTGAGCGAGTGCTCGTGCACCAGTACGTCGTTGAGTGCACCGAGTGCAATGCACTAATACTGGACATTGGTGCGTTATTGAGTGCATCGAGTGCATTTGTACTTGTGTGCTCTTGATTACATCAAATGCAAGTGCCAGTGCGTTGTACTAATGGTTACTTAGACGCTACATTAAGATCTGTTATAGATTAGACAGATTGCTGGGGTTTCACCTCTGGTTATCTTTAAATTATTATAAATTTAATTCCGTATACATTATTACAAAGATAATTATAATTATTTTTTTTTTTATAAAGAAATATGCATTTTTTTAATATATTAAGATTTATAGTTACACCTACTATAGGTAAAAACACAAGTGGGGCAAGTTGAGAACGTTTCCCGTTATTAGCGTAAGAACCTCTTGCGTGGTAGTTTTACATAAATAAGCTTAGCTTTTTGTCATAGTTTATTAGGTCTACAAGTATTATAATTTTTGCATTTTTGTGATTTTATCTAATACGACCAGCCAAAACATCTATCTATACACTTTGTACAAAGTATAAATATTTACCCTGAGTAGAAATCGAACCTACAACCAACGTGTTGACAGCTATAGCATCAGCACAAATATAAAATAAACCAAAACACTACAAATAATAAGGCAAGTATATAAATCAATTCAAACAATTCACTCAAGGAACGAACAGCAAAATAATTTCGCTAATTTAATCTTCATGAAAGGACTTATAAAAGGGGACTTGAGAACAAAGCTGTGTACTGTATTAGAACAATTTACATAATTTTATGCGAATGTTAGTCTTGAGAAGAATAATATTGTAAAAATGTTTTGGATATTAACGCTTCGTGTTATTTTGTTTTTTTTACTATAGATAAAAAAAAATAGATTTTCTTTATACCGATAATAAAACTAATAACTAATAAAAAATATACTAACCGACTAATAAAACTTTAAAAATATCTTCGGCCATAATTTGCACATTCACATTTCAACTACTACAATATATAACGATAACAACGATAACGGTGTTTGACAATATACCTCGTTTCATATTGTTTTCACATTAAAACAATCACGTATAGGGGATTCGATTTCCGCGCGACAATATTTGTTTTTGATATACCTCACGTTTCATTCATAGCAGAAATAACAGTGATATATATTCGTGCATTTTTAGTGGCATGCTGCACACTGTGTTCCGAATATGGCGGGATAGGTAAAGGGAACCTAGTGTGAAGGAATAGTTACCCATTTTCCATCTAATTTTCCCTCTGGTAATAAGACAATACGCGGCATTGAGTTTCGCCACTCAACACGCAATGCTTCCAGAATTCGGCAAAAAGTGCGAAATTTAAGTGTTTTAATGAGAACGAAGTCTTATACATTATCTTAGCACTAGGTTCCCAGGTTCCTTCTGTTATGTGCGGGATAAAGTGGGATGCTAAAAAAAGTAGGGAAAAAGGCAGAGTAGGTAGAGGAAACTTGGAGGCCTAGTGTTAACACTCCATTCCTATTAAGACACTTGTGTTTCCCACTTTCCGCCGATGGAGGCATTGCATATTGAGTGGCGCAACTTAACGCCGTGCTTCGCCTCGTTACCAAAACGATAAAAATGAAGATATTAAATATTTCACTACCCCGAGTGGAAATCAAAGCCTTTTTGTTATATATTTTTTCTAAACAACTTTAAGGTACCCAACAAAATATCAAAACGTTACGACCAATCCGTGCACTAAAGTCAGACATCAGAGCAAATCTAATTCAGAACGACGCACCATAAATCTAGTCGTACCTACATACGCGGTCCTACCTACAAATACATAGCGGCAAGACGGAAGACCGTCCGCAATAAATCACGCTGGACATGGAATATTCATGAGGGTGCCCCGACTGCCCCCGACTGCCCCGTATTAGAGGAACTGCTGTGTGCATATGCTGGTTCTAGTTTTTGTGAATATTCATTGTATTATAGATATGTTATATTCTATTAGTGAGGATTGAGGACTTCGTGGTGCACAGCTTGAGTTCCGCCACTCAAGATGCAATGTCTTGTAAATGGTGGGGACGGAGTTTCTTAACACTGAGATCCCTCTACCTACTGAATTATAAAAAGTGTGAAATTTTGTCGTTAAATGAAATTTTTATGACATGAAAAATATTATACGATTGTTGTTTTCCAATTAATGGCAAACGAATTGTTACGCACAAGTAAAACGAAAGTAGTAATATTTTTTTTTATTTTGATATCGGGGTTAAGTTTAGCCGCTCAACATGAGATGTCCTGAAAATTGAGCGAATATTGTGGAACAAAGGTTCCCTCCGACTTATTTTGCTATAAGCGGGATACAGCATGAAGCTAAGTAGTACTTAAAATTTTAAATTTTACTGTACACGTATTTACTTAACTTTTTCCAATAATAAAACTCAAAACATCTTTAACTAATTCCACTACACTTGGTGTTAGAAGTGTATTGAATCGAATGAAGCATAAAACATTCATACGACGCACACGCGTCTGAATTTATTCCCAACCAAGACCTTATAAATCCAGTTCGCTGGAGCGCTAATGCAATAAAACACTGGATACGTTTTCACTTAATATTAAAATCTGCTGTAAAGTATCTGGACAGTACTAAAATAAAAGATGTTGAATTGTAAAAAATGTATTTGAATCAGATTTAAATCTTTTAATCTGCTTCGATGTTGTGATTTAAAAAAATATTGTGGTCTTAAAGAAATTCTATAAACAGTACGGTCTCTGCATGTCTCTTTCCTGTTCACTGTCATCAACCTGTTCGTACGTCATCTTTAGGTCCTGCTTTTTACGTGACGCTCCTCTAGTAACATCAATACTGTGTTTTCTAAGGTCAACCGAGCATACCTCTCTTACCATTCCTTCGCATTGTTCTTCTTCATTCCAACGGTACCCGAACCACCAAAGGACGTTCTTCTTCATTATTACCTTGCTACAGTAACTGCTAGTCTGTGTGTGTCTCTTCATTGTGGATTCGATCAGCTAAGCTGAGTCCCAACATCCTAAGAAGAGATCGAACTTTGTTTGTAATACCCACGTTTGGGTGCCGTTTAACGGCATCAGTACCAACACTGCATTATGTACGGTCAAACATGCAGCTGTGCTGACGTTTCGCCGTCTCATCAATGCTGTACAGGCACCGTTAATTATATTACCGGCTGAACCTGTTAACTTTGACCTTTACTTTAATCTGGTAACAAAATGAAACGCGGCGTTTAATTCCGCCCAAAGTTCGATCCCAAAATTTAACCGTACTTTCTCAATGAGGTATAACTTCTCAATATTTACCAAAATCATAATGCCACATTCAGAATACAAAATCCACGTGACAATAACAGCAATAACTCTTCCAGATGTTCGATATTTTCCACCACGACACGCATATCGCGCTCACTGAATAGCACCGTCGCCGTCGCTTCGTGAGATATAAAGATATAGAGATATTTTTATTATTGACGTTTACGCTTTATCTGCGTTTAAATGTTACATTCTGTTCATTTTGCTTGAGTTGTCCGTTAAATTGTTAAGCATAAGAGTATAATAAAACTAGCGGACGCGCGCAGCTTCGCTCGCTTATTTAGGGGTGAATTCTAATAAACCATGAAACATGTGTTCAATTAAATATTTTTAAGAGTCTAAATTTCAAATTTTATAAAAATTGGTGGCGATTTAAAGATTTTTCCATAGAAACTTCCAACCACTTATTTGCACCCTTAAGGGAAGAATTCTACAAAACCATGAAACATGTGTTCAATTAAATACTTTTAAAAATCTAAATTTCAAATTTTATAAAAATCGGTGCCGATTTAAAAAAAATCCATACGAACTTTCAACCCCTATTTCACTCCAAAATTTGTTAAATAGTGTATACATAAGTTTATTTTATACAATGTGAAGATTTTTGATCAAATACGTAGAATTAAACAGTATAAATCGAATAAAATAAATAATAAAAAAATTCTAAATATTCCTTGATTGGAAATCGTATCCGTAACCTCTCAAGAAAGCTGATTATGAGCTTCAAACTTGTAACTAGTGTCTGAGATGTCAATCTCGGTTATGCGTTAACAACTAAATATTCGTACATATTTATTACATACTAAAATATATCATGTGTAAGTCCTAAATATTAACCGATTGTATACCTTAGGGATACGAGCTAGAGCTGGACGAGCATAAATCATACGACGCTCTGAGAATTAATGAAACTAACATTGTTTTTATTGCCTCAACTTTATATGGTAATGCCTTTTTAGATGTAGAGCGTTTCTACTGCGTTAATTATTTTTTTAAATAGATTTTTTTTGTGTCAATGTCTATTAATATAAATAGGAGAAAACTGGCGAGTCCGAGGATTCTCTCTGTCTACCTACTAATAACGAAAGGAGAGTAAAGTAAAAAAGTATTATGAATTTATACCATATATATTATATATAAAAGTATCATATATATTTATATATATAAAAGGACTTGTCCTCACTGACTGAGGTAAGACGCATGCACAGCCGTAACCACTAATGGTAGAAACGTGAAACTTGGACAGATGTTTACTTTCGTAATCTGGACATCCACTAAGAAGGGATTTTAAAAAATTTTAACCCTAAAGGGGTGAAATAGTGGTTCAAAGTTTGTATGGAAAAAAAATTAAATCGGCACCGATTTTTATAAAATTTGAAATTTAGATTTTTAAAAGTATTTAATTGAATACGTGTTTCGTCGTTTTCTAGAATTCTCCCCCTAAGGGTGCAAATAAGGGATTGAAAGTTTGTATAGAATTTTTTTTAAATCGGCACCAATTTTTATAAAATTTGAAATTCAGACTCTTAAAAGTATTTAATTGGACACATGTTTCATGGTTTTCTAGAATTCTTCCCCTAAGGGGGCAAATAAGGGGTTGAAAGTTTGTATGGAAAAAT
>HE671609.1:4764-26597 GCA_000313835.2 Heliconius melpomene melpomene | reverse complement strand
TTGTATGGAAAAATCTTTAAAACGCCACCGATTATTATAAATTTTTTAATTTAGACTCTTAAAAATATTTAATTGAATATGTGTTTCATGGTTTTCTAGAATTCACCCCCTAAAGGTGCAAATAAGGGGTTGAAAGTTTGTATGGAAAAATCTTTAAATCGCCACCGATTTTTATAAAATTTGAAATTTAGACTCTTAAAAATATTTCATTGAACACATGTTTCGTGGTTTATTAGAATTCACCCCTAATTACGCAAGCGAAGCTGCGCGCGTCCGCTAGTTATATATAAAAGTATTATAAAATTGTAAAAACAAATTTTTATTTGTTTTTACAATTTTAATAAATAATCAAAGTATTGACGTATTCGTGGGCCGGTGGCACAAGAGTGTAACTATAAGCGCGATAGTTGTAAGTTCGATTCCTACATGCGCGAATGGAAAAATATTAGTATGCGTACAGCGCGTCGTTGAGTTCCGCCACTTAACACACAATGTCTCGAAAAATTTGGCGGATAGTGGTAAACAGAGTGTGTTAACACTAAGTCTTCTGCCTACGAGCAAAAAAAAACAAAGTATAATATAGATTTATAGAAATCTGTTAAAATGTAAAAAAAAAGGTTCGACATATAAATAGAAAAATAAATCGTATATAATGAATCTAGGGTAGATTCGTTTAGCTTTAGTACGATAGAATGTTGTTGCAATCTGTGCAACTGACTTGTGAAATTCCATTAATACTGAAATTACTTACAGTCGTCTGACTCGTTCAGTCCCTGTATCAGTTAAAGGAGCTTCTGTAGAATATTGTTTTTTGTAAGCGATATTTAAAACTACATGCTTAGCAGTTACTTTGTGAAAAATTATAGGTACAATGTCAGTAAAAAATAATTATTAAGAAACATCTTAAAAATCGAGAAAAAAAAAAGAAAAAGTTTTTAAAGATTAGTAAGTACCCTCTTCTTCTATTCTTCAAGGGGTAATATGTATAATGTTTCGTTATTCAATTTAATAATTTAAATAATAAGATTGTCCATAATTTTTGTTTTTGTCATATTGGAATGTGTTTTTAGAAGTCAACGTTGACGATCACGTTTGTTTTTTTTAGAACTCAACGTCCACGATCACGTTTTTTTTTTTAGAACTCATTAACAGAAAAGGGGCATCAAGTCCCCCGAGCCGCACCGGGCAGCAAATACCCTAGCTACGCCACTGTATATATATTCATCTATCAATAACTTTACTATACCTAATTTAAAAAAAATAAAAAACACTCGAATTGATAACCTCCTTCTTTTTGAAGTCGGTTACAAAAGGAATATAATACATTTTCTTAGCATCACTCTGTATCGCGCAATGTGGTCAAATTGTGACGTTAGGTATTTGACAATTGGGCGAAAAGATATACACAATACATATACAAAATGTATATTACGCAATATACATTTTTCTTGTTATTAAAAAAGAAACGCTGCAAAATCGTTGTTAGTGTGAATATTCAGAAGAAAGAAAAACTTGTCCGAACTAGCCCCATAATTCAAGCAGACTGCGAGTCTCCTAAATCAGCTGCTAACACTAAATAAACATAGTTGGTAATAAATCTATCATGAAAATTTTCAACACTGCCCTAGTGCAGGGACAACATCTAGATATATAAAAGTTTAAATTATAATTATTCTTATTTTGTTTAAGTATTTTTGTTCTCCATTTTCCGCCACATAAAAAAAAATTTTCAATGTTGACTGGTGGAATTTAACACCATGTTTAGTCTGCTTGTAAGGGAAAATGAACATTATTTTAATATTACCATTCCCCTGAGTATGCATCGAACCCATAACCATCGCGTTTCCAGGTAGACGTTGTACTTATACAGTATAATTTCTTTTAATCAGCACTGGAACTAAATAAGCTTACCAAGCCATTTCTGAAGCTTAATTGCATTAAAATTTCACTCGGCTACAACCGCGGCTCCCCGCAGACTACTATAGAACGTGTTTTACAGAACTAACGATAATTGTTGGCTAAATATTGTTTAAATTGGTTATGCTGCTCATAGGAAATGAAACAAATTAAATAAATTGTTTTTATTTTTTCAATTTCACGCCGCATCCCACACAGAGGGAACCTAGTGTTAAGACACTCCGTTACCTACTTTTCGTAGAATTTTTGAGGCATTGCGTGTCGAGTGGCGGAACTCAATCCCGCCCTTTGCCTCGATACCAGAGCGAAGAAATTCTGCTTTCCCTGATGTGTGCGGGATAGGTACTGCGTGAAGCTGATTTAATTTATTTATATTTTTTTATACTTTTCTAAGAATGTCCAAGGCGCCAGATTTGCGTCACTTGCCATAAACAAGTTATAAAATAAATCCCAAAAGTTTTCAAAAAAAAAAAACAAATTTCATCAAAAACTTTTCACGAGAGATTATCATTAAACGTTTTTTCCCCGACAATATTAATAAAGTAGCCTTCACCCAGAACGATTTTGCATTGATTACTTTTTGTGAGGCTTATTACAAAATATTGATTATTTCTTAATTTGCTATCCATTGATGAGTTCTTTAGTTCATCATGAAAAACAATAATACAAGAATAGCAGTGTATTATTAACAATAATATTTTGTATAGATTTATTCCATTGTAGTGGAAATCAAGGCCGATTAACTTAATAGCTCTTCAGATATATTTCTTGGAGTGGAGTGGAAAATTTTTTATTTTCGACATTTAATACGTACTTTCGTTTGTAGAGAGCTTTATAATAAATATTTTAACATAGTTGTCTTAGACTGCCACTAACTTATACTTGAAAAGTAACACTGAATCATCAATAAAATGAACCCGTCGTGGAACCGCGTCTGATAGTAAACGTAACGGTTATAGATTCGATCTCACCTTGGGAAGTGGAAAATGGTATGTCTTGTTACTGGGATTTCTCAGCCAACCTTATTTGTATACGTAAGTGGGAAGCTGTTATTTTACTACCTTTAACTTTTCCACTTCTCCCCTACTGGTTTCGCAGGAACTTCCATCCACGCGCCACAGAACGAAAATCATAGAATGAAATAAAAACCCTCATGATCAATAAGTATGACTTGACCATTGCTATAATTGTCTTGCAAATAATTCAATAGTCTTCTTTATAACTATTAAAAATCAATAAAGGAAAGATATACAGTATTTATGAAATTGAATTAACAAAATAAGGAAACAAACAAAAATGAATAAAGGTGCGTTCGATTTATAGCTGAAGTGGCTCGGGAGTAATGAAACTGAATAATGCATACCTCGGAATATTGCCGTGGATATAGGGTTATAATTTAGCTTTTAATTCTTTTTAGAAATAATTTAATTATATAGATAAATATTATATTTGAATTTTAAAGACACTGAATTCTCCATTCTCTGTCTTGTCATGTTGAAACCAACAATTGAGAGCTGTCAGCTTTTCTTACCACAGAC
Organism: Heliconius melpomene melpomene; assembly: GCA_000313835.2. NCBI lineage: Eukaryota > Metazoa > Arthropoda > Insecta > Lepidoptera > Nymphalidae > Heliconius > Heliconius melpomene. The sequence continues at coordinate 23,142 of HE671609.1, read as the reverse complement.
GAAGATATGGAAACCAATTGAAATTAGTTTGAGTAGAGATTAAAATCATAACGTGCTTACAACCAGACAGTGTCCCAATATATGTATATAAATATTTACATAAATTGCATGAATTTATTATTATTATTTTTAGTTTATTAAAATTAATATATACGTGACAACCCTATTATGTGAGAATATAACGCCGTTATCATATAACGATTAGATTTTCATGACACTCTGATGATTTTCAGAACCCTCAGTATTCGCAATTATAAAGAATACCATATTTCACAGTTTACTTCGGTTATGGGTTGTATAATCTGGACCAGATAATAAGAAATATAATATAAAATTTAATTAAAATATTAATTAAAAAAACCCTTTTAAAAAATAAATTTCTTCTTCTTACACATCCTTCTCCATTTTATTGCGGTGGTCAGTTTAGATAAACAACAGGAGTGATTATATGTAATTTTATTGTCACCAGAACCGAAGCCTTAATCCAAATTTCAGGTCAATTGGAAACTAGGAAGTGGGTCAAATTGAACTTGCTAGATTTCACATACACTAACACATACTAATACGGCAAGTTAAATAAATAATATTAATTGATTCTCTCTCTCTACTTTTGAATAAGCCACACTGAGATTATTTTAAGCATATCTTTGCCTAGATCAAAATAAAACCTCGAGTTGTTTTTAATAAGAAATTATAAAATCCCTCTGAATATTCCATAATTCTATTTTTATTTGAAAGAAGTTGAAAATATTTAAAAAATAAAAGAAAAAAACGTAATCGTTCAATTATGCACCGATGTAATATTCCAATATAGGAGTTCGAAATCCCTCTCCCTACGGGACAGAGAAACTTTTTGTTCTTTTTAAGAAATCTTCAATTAACTCTGTAACGTCGCTTTGACGCTCTAGCTAATTTTTCACCATTTTTCTCGTAATTTTTTTCTTCAGGCGGAGAGCCATTTTATATTTATGATATTATCGATTCTTTGCCTTATCCAGACAACAGCTATAGGTACAACAGCAGAAAATAATTTTAATTAACGCGTAAAGATATTACGTGGAGAAACAAAAAAAAAAAGAACACGTGCATGTTCAAGTGTACACAAACTAGATTGCGACTGTGGATTATCATACATCAGTCAAACAAACAGAAGAATGGTGTTAGGGTGAAGGAACATATCTCCGATATCAAGAATGGGCATGTATCGAAGTCAGCTATGTGTGAGCATACTGTGGATATTTCTCGCTAAGGAAAACATATATATTCCTAGAATGATCCATGAGGCCATTGAAATATAAAAACATTTTAACTTCAATAGAGGGGACAGCTGGAAACTTTCTACCACCCGGGATCCAGTCATAAAATCTTTAAAGTCTCAAGGTAAATATGTTGTTTGGTTACATCACCTAACGTAATCCGACTTAAGTATCTACGCCACGGCAGCTTAAATTCATTTATTCATATACTTGATGGTGATTAGTGGTGAAAGCGCGATGCTTGTGCATTGAGGAACTTCGAGGAGTTCCACTTTCAGCTTGAAATGTCCCGAATTTGAGCGGAAAGTATAGAACAGAGTTGATTTTTTCAATGCGAGAAATAGTCGACTGTTAACTGGGATCATGAAATATTTTCATATTATAAAAAACATAAAAATGTATTGTTTCTTAGTTTATTATTATACAGTTTCATAATACCCACATAAACATACTCTAAAGAAAACAATAATCACTATGTTCATTAACATTTTGAATTTTAAAATATTACTTTTACAAATAAGAATACATTTTTCATTACCACCCTTCCATATGTATTTATTAACGTTTAAAAGCAAAACTGCGCTATATTTTTTCGCACGCCCCTTGATATTTTTAATTAAACATCGGATCTATAATATGAGTGATTCCGCTCCATAATTAATGTTTCATATTAAATTTTATTTCGAAATGTTATTTCGTTTTATGAAATTGTTTTTCTTTTGTATGACATCTGGTGCAGTGATAACTTGCTGTAATTAATTATAATGTCAGAGGTCACAGCGTCGAATAATTCCAGTTCCCCTTTTATATTGTTTTTTTAGCTTCCCGTTGTATCACGCGAATAGCAGGATAGGTGGAGGGAACCTAGTGTAAATATATTCTGTTTCTCACGTTTTGCCTTACTTGCTTGCGAATGGGAATCGAACCCACAACCGTTGTATTTCCACTCAGGAGTTGCAATATTTATTTTACTATGGGATTGAATGAACGTTTCGTAAGTTTTAAGATTTAATCTATATAAAAGACATTTGAAAAAACAATTAAAGAAAAAGTGTGAAAGAATAACTTCGCGCCCGTTGTTGTCACTAAGCACTTTAGAGGTATTCTCGGTACGTATTTTGTATTGGATATGCCTAATAGTTTTATTATTTTGAACAATCGAGAATGATAATATTTATTTGGTTAAGATTAGTAGAAGTAGATATTTTTTCTTTTTTTTGAAGCCGGCTTTTAGAAACTATGCAATCGCTCTAACCACTAAGTCATACAGATAGAGAAAGTATGACTTAGTATTTAGAGCACTTGGACTGTTTCAAAAAGACTTAGGTTCAAATTCCGCTTCGTTCAAATTTTAATAAGTTTTCTAAACAAAATAATTAAAATTGTCCACTCTACGAATTTCTCTTCGATGATTCGAAGTTTAACAACACAGAATCAAGAGAAATATTAAAAAAAAAATTGTGTACTATAGAATTGTTTAAAAATCTGGACAATGCCATTAAAAAATATAATATGAGTTTAACGTAACTCGACAACCACTACACAACTACGGTATAATGCCCGGATTCACTAAGCGTGTTTCCATATTCATGCGTATCCGTACATTTGGTAAATTGATAGAGGATGCTATGAACTATGCAGGAATACGATACGAGCCCGTACGTAATATATTTTGTTATAAATTTTACTATATTTATATTTTGTATAATATTATTTTTTCAGGAAACGCGCTTCGCTTTTCTTTCGCTCATTAAAAGACATTTCGAGTGCTTTAAAGCTTTTTTCGAGTTTTACATTTCATCAAATCCATTATATTTTTAGTAAGCCTAATTTAAAATGTGCTGCAATTACGTCTATATAATCATAATAAACGTGATAAACAAACTCCTTACCTACTTTTTTGTAATTAGGTAAAAGGTCCCGAGTTCCATAAAAGTAAGTTATTTTCCTCCGTCTCTACTTCCCAAAATTATAACGTTAGTAAGTAAATACTTTTAATTCAGACGGCATTGTTGTCTACAATAACAATTGGTGGTCCTGAATAGCACCAACCATTGGCTTCCTTTAAGAACAAAAGATATAGCCTGAGATATTTACATTGTATTCTTTCAAATAATGAATGTCTAAGTTTAGAATACGAATATTAATGAGTTGGGCTATAAGATCATAACTAAAACATTTTAAACATTATATGAAATTAAAATATTTTAGTATTTTTTTTATAAATTTAATATTTGTAGGTAGCAAGCAGTACAGCGTTTTCTTTAATTATTTTCATTTTTTCGCTGTGAAATTAAATCCACCACTCAATATTTTAAATCCCTGTGGATGTGGAGAACGACATGCTGTGTCACTTTGTTTTCTCCGCTTTCTTAATTTTCTTTCATTCAACATATTAACTAAGCTGATGTAAATTAAAAATATATTATCTAAAATATTATTTTTTCAAGCTTCACACTCTATATCTATAGGAGTCTAAGAGAACAGAGCGCCAAAGACTACGGTCTCTTCATATCTCTTTCGCCTCATCCACTGGTCACCATCCTCTGCATACATGTCTTCCGAAGATCTTCTCTAGTATCATCAAAGCTGAGTTTCGAAATATAAACTTCTAACTACCGACATCTTACTTTATGCCGGTTATATCATTAAACCAATCTATTATAAACAAGTACTGCTATTATTATTATGTAAGTTGCAATGTACCTACGTACAAGTAAATAACATATTACATATTATTTTTATAATAATATATATTAGAATTGCATTAAGTGAAATTAAAATGTTCTCTGGCAATATTAAATATAAAAGATTTGCGTCTTTGAGATTCTAACAACGGAAGACGTAATTATACATCTATTGGTCTTATTACAGTTATTAAGAAATCTGTATGTGATTTGTTAAGTTGGAAACGTATGTGCTGTTGTGGCGTAGTAAGGAAAAAGCCAAGACAAGTCTATTATTAACGAAATTCCTTATTAAAATTTATTTTCCAAAAAAAACTGTGGGAAATTTCTAAAGAATGCGAATAGATGACAAGCAAAATCGTGAAGTGTATCATATTTTGAGGCCGCCATGGTGCAATGAAATAGCGTCTGACTTGTAAACGCGATGGTTGTAGATCCGATCTCCATTCGAGGGAATGATTATATTTTATTTATTTTAATTTTACAGTTTAAATATATAACAATAACTGGCAGTTATAATGGCGTTAAGGATTGGCCAAGAAATTCAATCCGACTTTGAGAACATAAGTTTTAAGAGTATCAAAAATTGTTGCAAGTTTAGATCAATTACATCACCTTCACGAAATATATAGGTATATTGTTCCATAAGAACATGTTTATATTAGGTATATAAAAATATTACTGTTATATTTTTTTCATTATATTTATTAAACGTCAAAAATTAAAAAATAAAACAATTTAATATGATGTTTTCGTATATTAAATCTAATATTTGGGTAATTACTGTAATAACCAGTAGTTATATAATTGAAATACTAACTTTGTAACAACTTCGCAAATCGTTTTCTGCGTATGCCAATTCTAATTGTTTCTATAATATGCTGTATTTAACTGCTATTGTCATGTTTTATAATTTTGTAAAGAGAGTGACAATAAAATATGGTATTGTAAGACATTTGTTTTGTAAAATTCATACGAATAATTTATATTGAAATACTTATTTGGATATTAACACAAGGTACACAGAAGCAATATCTATTGCCTGTTTCTTACAGAACGATCTCTTACAGGCCACCAATAATAAATCTCCTATTAAAGATAGCAGAGCAATGCTAAAAGTATTATTTTAGACTATCTTACTTTCGGTGGATAACTTAATTATTTGCCTAAATTAACCCAGTTAAAGCGCTAAATTTAAATAGTGAAATTATATGTAAAATCGCAAATCTATATAAATATCTGTATAACGGTCTTTCATTTTAGGGACTAAGTAGAAGAACAAGAGTAAACATTTCAATTTTAATTAAGATATCATATTGTATGAGGCACTGTCATGTACCAAAAAATCCTAATTTTTTGAAAACGTGTAGTTTTACTACTATTTCTTTTTTTATCACGCCTATCCTATATAAGTATTATTAGGCACACGTAACTATTCAAGTTTATTTTAACTAGAGACCTGTAAGATGATTGTCTTATATACAATCTTTACAATTTCTTTTGCGATATTTTTATATTACAAATTCATATATAACAATATTTGGAAAAAAAGCAATGTTCCACATCCAAGACCTTTACCAATATTTGGTAATTTTAAAGACTACATATTGCTAAGGAAGTATGGACCACAAATTACCCAAGAAATTTGCCAAAAGTTTCCTGATGAACCATATGTTGGAGTATACTACGGCACTGATCCTGCTTTAATCATACAAGATCCTAACATTATTAAGCTGGTCATGCAAAAAGATTTTTATTATTTTAACCAACGAGAAATATCGAAACATACACATAAGGAACTAATCACCCAGAATATGTTCTTCTCAGGAGGAGACAGTTGGAAAGTATTACGTCAAAACATGACAACATTATTTACCTCCGCGAAAATCAAAAATATGTTTTACTTAATTGAAAATTGTGCGAAAAGCTTGGAAAATGTGTTAGCAAATGAAGTGAAAACGCAAAATAACATTGAAGTAAAGTCGCTGTTAGCAAGATATACCATGGACTGTATTGGATCATGTGCCTTTGGTATAAACACGGGTACATTAGAGAGAAACTCCGAAAGTAATCCTTTCTTTGTTGTAGGTTACAAAATCTTCGACTCCACAATTAGTGGTGGCTTTAGGATTGTAGCACGTGCAATGTGGCCAGCATATTTTTATAGTTTAGGCTTTAAGTTATTCCAAAATGAAATTATCACATTTTTTAAAACTATTATGACTGGAGTGTTCAAAGCTCGACAATACGAAATATCGACGCGTAATGATTTTGTAGATTTATTTCTAGCATGGAAAAAGAACAAACATTTAGTCGGTGATAGTATAACTAATATGAAAACAGACATAAAATCAACAGTAGAATTAGAAATAGATGATGCCTTGCTCATTAGTCAATGTGTAATGTTGTATGCAGCAGGTTATGAAACAACGTCTACTACAATTAGTCTTTTACTATTTGAATTAGCTAAGGACGAAAAGGCACAAGCTCGAGTGATTGAAGAAGTAGACAGCTACTTCCAAAGGCACAATAGAAAAATAGAATTTGAATGTATTAATGAAATGCCATTTCTTCAAGCTTGCATTGAAGAGACACTGAGATTGTATCCTGTTTTGGGAACACTTACTCGCGAAGTAGAAGAAGAATATACTTTGCCCACAGGTCTTCGCTTGGACAAGGGCTTACGTGTCCACATTCCAGTATACCACCTTCACCATGATCCAAAATATTTTCCGGAACCTGAGAAGTTTCGACCTGAACGTTTTTATGGTGATGAAAAGAAAAATATTAAGCCGTTCACATACATGCCGTTTGGAGAAGGGCCCAGGATATGCATAGGTACTCATTTATTAGTATAATACATATTTATACTATAAGTATTAATAATATGAAAAAAAAAAATCGTGTAAGATGCAAAAGTAATAATTTAAATGTATGTTTACAGGGCAACGCTTCGCAAAGATGCCAATGATAGCAGGAGTTCTAACCATATTTAGGAGCTACAATGTGAAATTAGACGATAATATGCCTACAAAGGTGACATTTGAACCAAAATCACTTGTCACTCAACCTCTTGGTGGTATACATTTAAATTTTATGCCTCGATAAATATTTTTGTTTGAATTTGGATAATATGAATAAATCTTTATAAATAGATACTAAAATAATAATAGGTAAATTGGAAACTAAAATTAATGTAGATGTTTTCAATGTTTTTACCTTATGATTTATTAGTTAATAAATGGTCGATCCATTGTAATAAAATTCTTTTGATATGGTATACTGCTCTTTAAACAAACGAGCTTTTATGATAAATTATTAACCGCAAATTATTACGTGTTATAGAATAATAAAAATACCATTTTTGATCATTCATCTTTGATCATTCTATCCTTATCCATGTTTATAAAACTTTTTAATAATTTTTTTTCACTGATGAAAAGTAAAAGTTATGTGAAACATTTGTATTATTATCCATAAAATAAATGTGATTTTAATACATATAGTTTAAAGTGATATTAAAATCGTTTTACAACTATATATGTATTGTGTTTCAAATTATTTTATTTTTTTCGGTCAAATACCTGCCTCCTTTGCTGCCTTAACTTTGAGTTGTTAAGCGTGATGAATATTATCAATTGAAATAAAAAAATCACATCTGATTATACTTGAGATCAACATGGCACAGTGAAACAGCGTTTACCTGTAATTGAGGTGGTTATGATTTCTATTTCCACTCAAAATAAAATATAATTTAAATCATTTTTCCGCTCCTGTAAGATATTGACACATAAACGTGTCCTGTCAATTTTTAAAGGATTTTGGAGAACAAAGTGTCTCGACACTAAGTTCTCTTTGTCAACCTACTATAAATTTCAATTAAGACGAGTAACAAATAGAAATAGAATTGCAAGCGACATAAACTCCACGCAAGTGAAGTTGCGGGTTGCACTATACATTATGAATTTAGAATCTACAGATCACTTAAAAGTTTTGCTGAATTAAATTGCAAATTCGGCTTAACTTAAAACTGCTTATTCCAAACGTGAAACCAAAACTATGTGGTGAGCAATACGTCCGTATGAACAATGGCTTTCACAGAATAGTATCGGGTGAACTAACGCCAGTTCTAGAATATAGAATATAGTTTTTTGTAGTTATTTTAGTCTTAGATAAACTAATATTTTACTAAAGCTGTATTTCTTTTAACTTCACGTTTTATCCCGCATAAACCAAAGTTTGCCGTGAAAATTTTGTGACTGACTGATTGTTGACTATATATTTTGTAGTTGATTATATATTTAAAGATTCACGCTTTATCCCGGAAAGAGAAAAGTCAAGATAACCCGTTTACCCGATGACCCCAAGAATATATTGCGTGTTGAGTTGAGGCAGTTGACTTGTTTAGTTTTGTTTGCCCAGAGGAGAGAAATGAAAACAAATCATTCCTTGAAGTGAGCGAACCATCGTGTTTTCAGATAACCTTTATGTCAATTAATCTCACTATAACATAAATTACCTATACTTAATATAGCATTGCACTTGTAACTGATAACAGCCTCTACTATTTAATACTAATTGACAGTTGTGAATGTATTTTCTAGATATTACTCAAATAAATAACTTTATCTTTACTAATTTATACTAACAATATGTTATTCTATGCTAGGTTTTTTTTCGTGAAAAAAGATAAGATAAACGAGTGTATGGAACCCCCGGGTAACACCAGAGTAGCTACAGGTGCGTTGCCGGCCTTTAAGGTGGATAAATGCGCTATTTGAAGGTAAAATTCTGGCGCTGGTATGCCACTTCCCACTAAACCACATTATTACCATATGGTGTGGATGGTGCTTGAGTTTGTGACGTACTATGCGTTTAGAAAAATCGGCGGCAGGTTACAGGTCAAACAGCTCCCCAGGACACTCCTCATTATTAATGCTGTAGAGAATGCTCAGTGAGAAGCATATACAAAGATGAATTGTATATTTTGTTCAAAGTGCAAATCTCAGGAACTATACTTTCGTGAACTCCGATATTGGTGGTTAGGTTCGTATTCCACCAGCGAGCAGACGGGGTAGGTCTGGATTGCTCTGGTTAGCTACCCGCCAGGGGTTTGACGTTGTCGTTACTCGCTTTGCACGACCCAGGGGTAACTTGTAGGGTTGACTTGTTCATATTAACGCTAGAGATAGTCACCCTTCATATTTTATATCAATAACATATATGTAATTATGTTCATACATCATTATACTATAATGTCGATTTTAAACTAGTTATACAATCAATTTCCTCTAAAATCACTGTTATTTAGTTAATGTCACTTCGAAAACTGAATCACAAATAATATCCGGTAATTCGATTACTCCGTTCTAACATAGTAAACAGTAAAGTTTAACATTATTATGTGAACAATATGCATAATATATGAAATAATATTATTAATAAGTTAATGTAATCGTAATTTCTAAAATCTTTGTATAAATATTTTATATGTATTTATAATATGATCATTGAATATACATAATTTATTTTTAATTCTTCGCTTTGGTAAACAAAACAAAGCAAGTCCCGTCACTCAACATACAAATGTCTCGAATGTTGGAACCTAGGAGAGTCTACGAATGGAACGTAGAGTCGGTTCACTTGGCCTACTCTGCTATGCCAGAAAAAGCAAAAGAATAAGTGTAGTTTTATTATTAAAATTAAGTTAATTTCTCGTTATTATCAACTTAATTTGTATCATAATATTATCATAACAACCCCAATTAAACATGTGAACGTTGAAGCAATAGAGAAAATTATTCGGAAAATTTATGCCTTTGCCTGCCTGCGTTTTGTAGCTGCGATAAGAGTACGCTAAATGCTGTAATATACGAGTTTGAACCTAATTATGGTAAACAGGATTGTATTATAGTTACCTAAAATACTTCGCAGTTTACTATTTTGCCATCTAGTTCAAATAAATATAGAAAATCTAGTCAAAACGGAAAAATATAAGAAGGAATGCGTAGAAATTTAGTAACTTCTTATTTATGTTACATCTTTGGACTTTTTTTTTGGATTCGTAGAAGTGAAAATATTTGTTGTGGAAAGTGGAGAGTATAAAATATGAAATTAAATCATCCTGATTTTTAAAAATGAAATGGGTTGGTTTTCAGCTACACGTTTCTTCCCATATCTTCCCTTTACCTATATAAGTACAGTGATTCCAGTGCCGGAAGATATAGACAAAAGTCTTCCATAGCGTAATGATAGCTTTTAATGAAAAAAAATAATAATAACAATATAATATCTAATTTTTTTTTTAAATTACATGTATTATTTTACCTATTTTAACAAATAATATAATACACAAAAAAATTATTGACGTGGGATAAATTTTAGGAGAACACCACCAATGGATTGCGTGACGAAAGTGCGAGGTTCAAACGTCAAAGTTCTCGGCATATTGTCTGCTAGCTCGACTCTATACTTCTTAAGTATCGTCAAAATTGCAGCAGTCATTGGCATTTTTGAGAAACGGAGACCTGTAATATGATAATTAAATTTGGTAAATAGCAAATAATAAGTATTCCTTTAATATGTATTGCTCATCTATATTTATCACATTGAACCAACCACGTCCCAATATATGAAATGGCACTGTTAATTGTAGTAAAAACTTAATATTTTTCAGAACTGATCCCATAACAAATAAACATGATTTTATATAATAAACTACTTGTCCTACCTACCCGTCGTGGCACAGGGGCACAAGAGTGTGACTGTAAACGCGATAGGTTGCAGGTTCAATTACCGCTCGAGGAAATGAAAAATGTAATGTGTTAATTGTTTCGCTCTGGTAAACAGGGCGCAGCGTTCAATTCGGCTACTCGATAAGTAATGCATCAATAATTTGCCGAAAAGTGGGAAACAGATTGTTTTAACATTAGGTGAACCTGCTATGTGCGGGATACAGCGTGAAACTGAAAAAATAACTACCTATACATATCCTGTGTCCTTCACCAAAGGGCATAAACGTAAATTGCTTGATATTCTTCTTTTCATCACCAAGAAAACGTTCAGGTCGGAAATTATCGGGTTCCGAGAAATATTCTTCGTTACGATGTAGATAAAATATTGGCAAATGAATCCGCATGCCCTTCTCCAATCTCAAGCCGGTTGGTAGTACATAATCCTCTCGCACTTCTCGAGTAACATTTGCTATAACTGGATACAATCGTAAAGTCTCTTCTAGACACGCTTGGAGATATGGTGTATCGTTAATACATTCAAAAAATAACTTGCCCTCAGACTTCTTGAAATAAGTATCAACTTCGTCGATTACTTGATTCTGTACTTCTCTATGTTTTGCTAATTCAAATAATAAGTGGCTGGTTGTGGAAGATGTTGTTTCGAAACCAGCTGCAAACAACATAGCACATTGGCCTATCACCAAAGTGTCATCAACTTTTATTTCTATGATTTTCTTTTCATCAGTTTTCTCATTGTCACTTTTCAAATTAGCAATGCTATCACCACTTATATACTCTTTTTTCTTCCAGTTGAGTATAAGATCTACAAAATCGTTTCTTGAGGATACATTGCGATCGCGATCTTTAATGACATTCGAAAGGAGATCCGTAAAAAAAGTATTTATTTGACCGTCAAATAGTTTGAATCCTAAACCATAAAAGGTGGTTGGCCACATAGAACGAGTCACAAGTTTAAAACCACCATAATAACTCGAATCGAATAACTTCTGCCCCATAATTATAAAAGGATTATCTTTTGAATTTTCTTCTAAAGTTCCAGTGTTTACGCCGAAAGCACAAGAGGCAATACAGTCCATCGTATATCTTAATAATAGAGACTTAATTTCAATTACTTCACTTATTTTCACATCCTCACTTAAGACTTTTTCTAAATTTGAAGCACAATTTTCTATTAAATAAAACATACTTTTTATTTTGGCCGAGGAAAACAATGGAGTTAGATTTTGACGTAACACTCTCCATCTGTCGCCTCCTGAGAAAAACATATTTTGCGTTAACAATTCTTTATGTACATGATCTGCTACCTCCCTGTGGTCGAAGTAGTAGAAATCCTTATGCATCACCAGTTTAATGATGTCAGGATCTTTAATGATCAATGCAGGACTTGTTCCATAATACACTCCGACATAGGGCTCATTAGGAAATTGTTGGCAAATTTCCTGGGCGATTTTCGGGCCAAACTTGCTAAATAAAATATATTTACGGTAATTACCGAAGAATGGCACAGGTTTTGGATGAGGAACATTTCTATTACTCCAATAGTTGTAATTTTTAGTAGATAGGTAGTACAGTAAAAAACAAACAAATGAGATAACAAAGAGGACGATCATGGTCAAGAGCTTGAAATAAAGTGGTATTGAATGGAGAATGGCTGTTATAATCGAATAATTATTATTATCTACAAGTAATTCATATAAATACTCGTGTCTCAAGAATTATGGTAACCACGGATTATGAATAATTGTGGAAATTTATAGTTAAATAGACAGACAGAAACAAAATGGGCCAAGTGCGATTTAGACTCGTTCCGTACCAATTTCATGATTATTGTAAACTACAAGATACAACTTATAAAAGTTAATAAACTTGAGTTTGCGTTTAGTTTGGTTGTATATACAAATTTAATATAAAATGTTCACAAATATAAATTTCCATTTGTGTTTACTATAATTCTCTCCGCCTATACTATGATATTCAGGAAATACGTGAAAATAAAAAAAAAACATAGCAAAATTTTCAAGCTTGCCATAATACTTACTCAACGTATTACGAATGTGAAAAAAGATAAGATGTAGACCAGGTTAAAAGTCATCTATCAAACGCCAGACGCAAGAGGAAACGAAGCTGGTTTAAGTACTTCTTATGTAACTTGTTTTTCTTGTAGGTATATATACACTTAGCAAATAAAATAAATATATATAATTAATTTATATTCTGTATATATTATATACATTTAATGAATTTGTTATATGTAAATGAAGACCGTCGTAGCGTACCTACAATAGCAACAACGTAGGGAACAAGCGTGCGACTGTAAACACGATGATTGTAGATTGGAATCCCACTCGAAGGTATGAAATATTCTTTTTTACCTCCTCGTTTGAAAGTAGGAAAATGAAGTGTGCTAGGTTCCCAGATTCCCACTGCCTACCCTGATATGGGCATCATACAGCCGAGTAAGTGTTTTTTTTGTGAAGTTAACAAAAAAAACACTTACTCGGCGTCTCTTACTAATATGCACACTTTCTAATATATTAATACACCTATGCAAAAAATAAACATTGCACAGCAAATGCAGCTGTGCTATATCTTAACCATTCATAAAGCTAATCCTATTAAAGCGTATACATACAATACTAAAAGATATTAAACCAACGCAGAGGTAGAATAAAAAGAATAAGTCGGATAAGGAAAATGAATTGAAAAGTAAAAGGTATAAATTTTAAATAGAATAGAAATAGTGCAGCGACAAAGCTGTTGGTTTTAAGCGAGAATTTAGTGGGTTCGATTACCACTCATGGTATGAATTATTTTCATTTCCTTCCTTAGGAAATAGTACAAAATACGGTAGTGCCTTGGAAACGGAGTGTTTAAACTCTATTTTCCGCACAAATTTTTATGCTTGTGGTATCTAATTCTGGGATTTATGGTATTTGAATGTCACATAATTTCCGTATTAAAAAAACAAATATTCTGAAATTTGAACCTATAACTACTACTATAACTATATTAAGTAATTCCTTAACCGACGTCACGCTTCTGTCGATTTAAACTAACCGAAACTATTGTAGTTTACATTATTACAGTACAATATCCGGTTACACCAGATTATCTTCCAAAACCAACAAATTGTCAAACAATCAACTTGAGCTCTGTCTCGGTTGTGGTTTGCAGTAATCTCCATTCTCTAAGCGAATATTATATGTGTGTAACCACAGAGGTTTATGTATTCTAGATGTGTGTATTTTTTGTAATTTATTTCATTACGTACGGGTGTATGTGTCTGTATGACTGTGTCATCGTAGCTCCCTAACGGATGACCTAATTTTGGTTTAATTTAATTTTTTTCACTTCACAGAAATGAAGATGCTCAGATCTGACCGCATACGCAACACATTCAATCGAGGTAATCTTGGGGCCTGTAACAGGTAAAAGCTCCAAGAAGTCGCCTCAAACAGTTTGGCCACGTTGCACGTTAGGAACTATTTTACATACCTTGCTATATATGTCTCTGGAGTGAGACCCCTCAGACGCCCAAGGAAAAGCTGGTTGGATATTACGACGCAGGACATGAGAGCCAATGGATTAACCACCGAGGACGTTGAAGACCGTGCAAAGTGAAGTTGTCAAGGTGTGAAGAAATGTTAGGAGCTAAAAAAAAACATATATCTCAATATATCGTTTTTAATATAATTATAGTAACATCTATTAATACATAAATCTTTGGTAGCCAAGTAATGGATTGGTGCCTAATGAATTAATTGGAGATTGTGAACAATTAATAACGTAGTACCTGGAAATCACGGGATTTGTTAAATATTTACCTTATCTATTCGTTGCACTGTTGATAGATAATTTACTGTCGGTATATTAGATACCACAGGAACCGTTGTGGTTCAATAAGAAAACTCTTATAAAATGACTCGATAATGTTTTAAAATTTACACCTATATAACGACAAGATAATTTCGTGTAAGGAACGGAAGTGTCTTAATATGAACGGAGTCTCTTCTCTGCCTGCTTTGTGCGGGGTACAGCGTGAAGCTAAATAATAAAAAAGTTATTTTTTTTCTTCAACTTCTATTCACTTAGCTCCTGCTCATAGATGAACATTCAGAGATCTATTGATAAGCATCTATTCTCCGCTATCTGTTCAAATTTCACTGCTCTCGTAGTCTCTCAAATCACGGCGATCGAAAGTGGAGAAAGGGGGAACGGAGAGTGTTGATTCTTGAAACTCCGATTCCCTTGCGTCTCCTGCATACAGTAAAAACGTGAAGCCGCTATATTTTGTTCCATTTCTAATAATCAAATTCATCAACTGTAGTATAGTATAGAAATAGTTAACAACTAGGTTGACCAATAGAGCGCTAGTGCACTTAATGAATAGTGCATCAAATTACTGAACATAGTTGTATGTAAATAGTTTGGTAACATGGTTTCCAACAATCCAATCAAATAAGCAAATCGAAATTTCAGCTAGAATATCGAAATTGAACTAACAATATTGAAGTCTTCAGTTTAATTGAGAATCTTCAAGTTGAAACTTTGATAAATAATAATGATATTATCATCATTTAATCTTTTTCAGCTTTTTTCTATATTACACATTGACAGAATAGGCAGATATGACGTAGTGTTTAGGTACTACGGCCACTCTAGGCATACGTAAAGTTTTCACTGGTGGAACTCAGCGCCACATTTTCTCAGTTAGACGCTGTCCTCAGAGAAAAAAGTGTTGTTCTCCTATACATATAGAAGGGTAGGAGGAAAGTGGACCTAGGAACCTTATGTTAAGACACTTCGTTCCCATTAAGATACTTCCGTTCCCCATTTTCTGCCGAATTCTGGAGGCATTGCGTGTTGAGTGGCGGGGGGTGTTTTGGCTCGTTATCAGAACGCGGAAATGAAGAGTACTTCATTTCCTCTGTTGTTTCCCTGCAACACGACTGGCCTGGACTGGACGGGTCTCTGAGAGCCCTCAAAGAATATATAAGGAACTTTCAAAATTTGTTCTAATCTTAATATTAAAAACAAAAATATTATTTCCCTAACTTACTGAGTAAACATTTTTCTAAGTAAAAAGTTATTATAGTTGTTTTGCCTAAATCAAACTCATTTGGCAGAGTGCCTGGTACAAAGTTGGGCGCTCACTAGGGACTGACGCTTGATGGATGACTGTAGGAGCTAATACTGCCGAGTGTTAGTAATATTTAGTACTAGTAGTGGATATAATTATTTCTTGTACTATTCACTTTATTTTTTCTACTTTTGCGGGTAGACAGATAAAAAGTTTATATATATATGTTTACGTGTAATCAAAAGAAAGGAGAATCGAACTTTCATACTCTACTATCTCATTTCTGAATTTTGAATTTTGTAAATAAATAAATGAGGTTACCCATTTGTAAATATTTTGTGTTGACGAGTTCTGAAATCTACTTTATTTTCATTATATTCATAACATTAATACAAATAAAAGGTAGAGACAAGCTAAGTTTAATTGTCATACATGTCCCAACTACATATATGATCAGACCATCATTAGACGGCATCTAACAACAGCAAGCATTTTAGTTTTTATATCTATAAAAATATTATTAGTTTCATGCTTTATTCTTCGTAGCAGGTTCATATGTAGATAGAGAAATCCTAGTATCGAGACACTTTAATCTCCTCTTGTCACACGGATTCGACGTAATACAGTGGCAGAACTTAACTCTCAACTCTATACTCTGCTCAAGTAATATATTTTTAACTATAATATATATTCAACTATATATTTTTTTTATTGCATTCGTTTATAATCAGACTTCTTCTCCTTTTTGAATTTAATATTAATTTTGATTTTATAAATGTTAAGCTAAAGTTACTAGTAGATATCAAAATATTATGAAATATTTTAAATTAAAGCAATAAACAGTATTTTACTGTTAAAATATATTCCTTTAACTGAAGTTACAGTTTCAAAATAAATTAATGTGGCTCGGGGTCTATTTTGCATAATTAGGTGCAATTGAATTTTGAGCGACAGTACTGTCATGAGCTCTTTAATGAAATTGACATATGATGTTACAACTTTTTTAAGTTTTACCCTTTTTTCCATATTATAACAGCAGGAAAAGAGTTAGTTGTTACTTAGTGTCAAGACACTCCTATATTTTTTGAGTGATTTCTTCTACAAGAATCATAGATAATTGTAATATATTTGTAAAATTATAATAATACACAAGGGTGTGACTGTAACGTGACGGTTGTGGGTTCGATCCCCACTCGAAGAAGTAAGAAATATTTATTTACGTTTATATTTCCATTTCTTCGCTCTGGTGTCGAGGCAAAGCGTGGCGTTGAGGTCTGCTACTCAACACGCAATGCCAGAATTCAGCAGAAAGTGGGGAACGGAGTATCTTAACACTAGGTTCCTTCTGTTTACCCTGCTGTGTGGGATACAGCGTGAAGCTGATTTTTTATTTATTTAATATTTTTCAAACTCTTCCGTTGATTGATTCCGTTGAGTGATTGACAAACAACGGCACACTCACACTTCGATTAATGGACCAATCAGAAAATAACACTATTACTATAATTAACTTTTTACACATAAAAGGTTCTATTACAATTTAATAATTTATTTGAATTATTCGATGTGAGTGCTTAAGTAAATTATAATTATTATATTCATTGACATAATTAGGGGAACGTAAAAAATATTAAAATTGCTTGCATCTATATCTCAGCATTTTTACTATCTACGATTATTAATACATACTTAATATAGAGTAGAGTAAAGATAATCCCCAAATAGAAACCTTAAGTCGCGAAGTCAATATTAACTTACCAACTGAAATTGCTTTGGCGAAGGTAATTTAATTTTTCCAAGTTTTTCAAACTTTCGCGACGTGTGTAAAAGTTTCCCATCAAAATAAGTCTATATATGTACTGGCTCCGTTAATATAAATCAATAAGTACCAGTTTTGGATTAGTTGCTAAACTCTTCCTAGAAGCTCGGTGTGACTACGATGAATGCGATATATTAAAATATAGAGAAAAGTATTGGATCAAGTACTGATATTAATGTAGCAGTTTCACGTTTTTTCCCGTATCACATTATAGGCTGAGAAAACCTAGTGTTAAGACACTCTTATTCCCACTTTCCGCCCAACTTTCGAAATGTGTTGTAAATGTTGTGGAGTGGAGGAAAACAACGCACTTTATGCTATCACAGAAGGAAAATTTCATTGATTCGAGTAAGTATTGAATACACAACCATCTCATTTGCAGTCAGACGATGTCTTATTGGACCATGGCCATTTGTCCTATGGGTTTCTACTTGCAAGAATTAATTATTTCCGTTTCCTCGTTTTGATAAAAAAGAGAAAGACTAAGAAACGAAGAGTTCCACCACTCAACAGTCTCAAAAATTGGGTGCAAGGGGAACGGAACGCCTCAACTCTTTATACTTTGTTATATTCCGGATAAAGATGAAGCGTGAAAAAATAGTTACTTTATAAGTGAAATTAACAAAATGTCCGAAGTCCAAAGTTTAATTGAAATAACCAAGTTGAGTAGATTAACCTCGCTAGAGTCACGTTCACCAAATCACGAGTCGCAGTAATCAGGTTCACCACTATACTATTTGATTTGTCGCAGCTGTACCAATACATCCTTTAATATATAAGC
>HE671608.1:62624-77758 GCA_000313835.2 Heliconius melpomene melpomene | reverse complement strand
ACGTTGGTAATAGGAATATAACGAAAGACGATTTAGGCGTTATAAGGGATTTACTGACGGACATTTATTTGCGTTCAACACTCAAAGATTTGCACACTTATACTCATATGTGTGTGAGGCGAGTGTGTTTTTGTATAGATTTGGTTATGAAACGGATTTGAATGTTATTAAGATAGCTCTGGGATTTCAAAAGTTGGCCGGAGCGAGTCACGCTGATGAACTATTTTATTTGTTCTATAATTACTTGAACGAAGAATCTTATAAGAAGGAGGAGTTAAAGAATATTGTGTATAAAATGACTAAATTGTGGACCGATTTCGCTAAGACTGGGTGAGTGAACATTTTAGTTGATTGCTTTTCAACCTCACGCTCTATCCCGCAAATAGCAGGGTAAGCATAGTGTCAAGACACTCTGTTCCTCACGCACTGCCCAGTTTTCGAGGCATTGTGTGTTTAGTAAAATGCCGATTTTTATCTTGTCACCAGAGCGACGAAGTGAAAATTAATTTCTCGGGAATTGAACCCACAAGTTTCGCGACATTCGCGGTTGGCGACAGATGTAAATTGATTTATAATATTATTTTAATTTTATTTACTAACCATTTTCAAATTTTGTTAAGCTATTTAATAACAAAAAATCTTATAAATTTATATTTTATTAAAACTAGGTGTTATAATGTAAACATATTTTACAAAACATTACTGATAAAATCATTTGACCTTACAATCTGAAAGGTATTATTTATATAGCAATAAATATAAACAAACTCATTTCTATTGATATTATGAAGTAAATAAACTTGTTTGTTTATGTGTGTGATGTGATGAGTGATGGTTGTGGGTTCATCACCATTCGGGGGAAAGATTTTATTTAAATAATTTTCATAACCCCGTTCTGGTAGAACTGCGCGGCGTTGGGTTCCGCCACCCATCTAATGATGGATGGCGGAACGATGACAAGAACGGGGAATGGTGAAGAACAGTGTGTTTTAACACCATTGTCTTTATACTTAATCGCTGTTTTATCTTATGATATGAAACTAAAAAGATACATTATTTCTCAATGATTTCTAGAAATTGCACACCAGATAATTCATTAGGACTAACATGGGAGTCCTACAGGCCCGAAAGAAATGAATATTTCAATTTAGTTTACTATTTTTGTGAATGTGATACAGCGAAACTAAATATATAATTATAATATATAAAATATCCATTGTATTTCCAGAAATCCCACACCAGATAATTCATTAGGAGTAACATGGAAGCCTTACACAACTGAAGGAAATGAATATTTCAATTTAGACGACTCATTTTGTATGGGAACTTACGCGGACAAGGAAAGAATGGAATTTTGGGATCGTATCTACGACGAAGCAGGCTTACAGCACTTGAAATATAAGAATTTTCCTTATCAAAAGAAAACAGGTGAAACCAGCATTACTATACTTAGTGAGAATCTGTGCGACTGACATTATTTACCTTTAATCCTTTAAGTCGCAATGTTATTTGATTTGTAGTTTATATTTTTTTGAATTTGAAAAAATATATGTATTGCACTTCAAAAACTGTTTTTGGAATTACTGATTTTTTGCGGTATAACGCCATCTAGTAAAAAAATATGTATTATGCAATATGGAACACCTTTACAGGTTTGGGATTTTTTTTTCATTTTGCAGTTTTAGTAAATAATTAAAAATCAATATAACGCATATTATGCCTCTAAATTATTATATTAATAAATGTGTAATAACCTAGCAACATCTAACAAAAGAAAATTGTAATACAAAATTTCAAACGACATTAATTTTCGCAAGATGGCGTCTTCTATGCATATGTTTAAGGGGCAATATAAGTATTTTGTTTGTTTATCATTATTAACTTTTTTAATTAATAAATATATTTTTTCATTTCAAATTCTAAACATACTTGCGAATTAAAGGATTAAAGCCATGTCGGCCATGTTCTGTTGTGAACGGACATTTAACATATTTATTAAATAATAATGTAGTAGAAAATATATTAATTATTATAAATATTTAGAGTAAGTACAAAGTGTAAACACTTTGCTAATGAAATAATGTAAACATGTTTCTCTACTTTGTTCTAATGTCTTAAATTTTAATTTTTAATAACTTTCAATAACTTTTTTTTGCACACGTGTGTGACAGTAAACGCGTCTGTTTGTATAGTGTAATTTATATTTTCATTTCTTTGCTTTGGTGTCGAGGCAAAGCGCGGCGTCGAGTTCCGAGACACTCAACGCCTTCAAAATTAGGCGGAAACTGGGTAACGGAGGGATCGGTAGGTCCCTCTGCCGAGTGCGGGATTGTGTGATGCTGATTTAATTGGATTTTTTAAACTTTATATACGGATTTACATTATTTCATTAGCTTATGATATAATTATTTAATTTGTAGAAATATCTATATTTTTGTATGTAATAATGTATATTAATAAAACATGTTTATGCACATCACATTATTTTTTTGGATCAACATAAACGCGATGTTTGTAGGTTCGATTCCCACTAAGAAAATAAATAGCTTTAATTTCAACGCACTAGTAAGAAGGCGCGGCGTTAATTTCCGCCACTCAACTAGCAATATATTTGGGGGAAAAATTAAAACGGTATGTCTTTATACTAGTTTCACTCTGCTTATCCTCCTATATGCGGGATTATGCTAAAACATCTTGTAATAAAATACTCTGTTGTACACTTTTACCGTACAAACGGAAGAAATGAAAATACTTATTGAATATTAACAGTAAAATATTTAAAAAATATATTATATTAATATTAATATGATTTGGTTTTCGATTGCAAAGTTAAACATTATATGGGGCATAAGTTAATAACAATATATACATAAATATTCAAAGTTATTTATTTAAACAAACATATGTATAGAATATATTTTAGTTAAAAACGAACATTAACATACACATAACAACATTACAATCACAGACACTTACTCAACACTTTTAGAAAATGTAAACAGTCTTAAAATAGAACCCTTTGAATTGAAAACAGTATAATTATCCATTACATAATAACACAATAATAAGCGCACATTTATTGCTTGTATTTAATAAATGCATATTTAAGTAATAATAATAATCTCTTTATAAGTAGTCCTTTATTTCTTCTCTCCATATTTTATAAGAAATAAATAAAAATATATTTATTACTGCACGATAACTTAGATTGTACAGTAAAATTATGTGTTTGTAATATTAAAATATCGTTTGAGTTATATATTGGCACAATAATATCATATTTATTTGCTTTTTGTATTTAAGTTATTATATGAAGACAAATAGATAAAATATATCAAAACATAAGTTTCGACAAAATTGTAGAGTGCCAGTACCACTAAATTCCCACTACCTACACCACTAAAGTGTGAAACTAATAAAAAAACTCTTATAATTTAGATTTCTTTGGTTCAGGGAAACCAGCATCATTATATAATTGAGACCAAAATTCCAAACGTTCTTTTTCATCCCCTTTGCCCATAGATAATGGTTGTTCTATGCGTAAATATTCTTTATTTTCTGAATAAGGATTCCATTTTATACCTAAAGTGTTGTCTGGTGTTGGATTACTGAAAAAAAATATTAAACAAATTTAAAGTATTATTCTACACTAAGGAAAAATAATTATACTTTTTTAGAAAATATATAACTGCTTGGACAGTTTACAAGACATGTAGGTTCAAATCCTGCTACATTTAAGTTTTCTAAAAAATTTTATCAAATGAAATTAAAACTTAGTTAAAAAAAGTATTTTTAGTTTAGTATACATATCTCAATAAATATTAACTTTTGGACCATTGAGCCAAATAAAATAATAACTGAAATAAATTATTATTCTTGATTTATCTAAAAATATCATAAAACAAATTATCAATAATATATAACAACAAGCAAAAATGTAATAAAACTATGTTTCTGTTAAATTTTACTTAAAAATTATTTTATTTTTATTCCAATGGACTTAAATCAATAGTCAAATAGTATAGCTAAGAAGGTAGCTCTGCTGAGAAGAGCTGGCAACAAACTCAAGTTACACTTTTCAATATAAATTTCACAATTTTATTGTTCAATACAATGATACCCTACCTGCATGACATTCAAATAATCTTAATTCCATACATTTTTTCTTTAAATATTCTGGGGCAAAACTATATGAAAAAAGCTTTACTAATTAAAGAAAGTGTTAGTGCAGTGGACACAGCGTCGGACTGTAAACGTATCTCGCTCAGGTAGACAAAACAATGTGTCAAAAATTTGGCAATGAAATATCTTAACATTATTTTCTCTCTCTCTTCCTATTCTGTTGTGCGGGAATAAGTGTGAAGCTGCTTTCTTTTTTTATTAATATTAGAATTTCCATAAGATCCAAAATTAATATATTATTGAAAATATGCTTAATAAAAACTGTTTGACATTTTAACTCATGATCTGTCTGTGTGTGCCTAATTGATGCTTTAATAGCTTTTTTTATAAAATAAAGATTTACATACCCAGTTTTAGCAAAATCAGTCCACAATTTAGTTACAATAAAAACTAGCTTCCTTAAATTTTCTTGTTGCATATAATTATCTTTATTTAGCATATTGCAGAACAAATAAAAAATATCATCGGCGTGACAAGATCCTTTTTCAGATGAAAATCCAGACATTGTCTTAAAAATATTCAATTCAGAATCTAAATTGAATCTGTAAAAATAAATAGGTTTTGCAAAAGCAGAATAACAATCAGCAAATTTATAGTTGCCATATAGAAAGTGTTTATCGGTATTTATATTTATAAATATTTCAATGTCATCTTTTGTCAAATCCCTGTTGGGATAATAAAAGTTTTTTATTTGGTCCCCAAATTCTTTTATTTTATGTTCAGAAACTTTTGAAACAATATCTTTTGGTACAAGACTAGATGGCGTTTCGTTTCTGATATTCAATTTTTTAATTTCATTTTGTATAAAAATTAAACCTTCGCCCGAATTGTAACCAGTTATGTAGGGGACTTTGTGAAATTTCCCAAATTTCATTAAATCTAGGGGATCTTCAGTCAAAAACGCATTTTGTCCCATTTTCTTTTCCACAACAGGTGCAAAAGAAATAGGCAAACTTCTTATCTTTTCATCTCTAGATTGAGTTTTAAATGTCATTGCAAGTAAATCAGTTGCTGGAACACTTTGCAAGAATTGAAGCAATTCCTCTGTATTATTTGTATCTTTTCCCAGAATTTTTCCAACTTTGAATGCCTTTTCTTTACCATGTAACTCTTGAGCCCAATTCAAAAGACAAACTCCACTTTGCGATATAGCTTTATGAAACAATCCATCGCTCATTTGTGATATCATATGATAAGTTATGGAAGCTCCACCAGCACTTTCCCCAAAAAGTGTGACATTTTCCGGATCTCCCCCAAAATTGAGGATATTTTGTTTAACCCATTGTAATGCGGCAACTTGATCTTTTAAACCAGCATTTCCTGGCACTTCTGGAGTGTCTAAGCAAAGAAAACCTAAAACTTCTAGCCTATAATTAATTGTAACTAGAACAACATTGTGTTGTAACAGAAATTCTGGTCCATACACATCAGTATTGCCAGATCCCGAAGTGAATGCTCCACCGTGTATGTAAACCATGACTGGAATTCTTCTATTTTTGTCTAGAGATTTTGTATAAACATTTAAAAATAAGCAATCTTCATTTCCCTCTTCAATTCCTTGTGTGTTGAAGTTTATTTGAGGACAAACAGGTCCATGTTTGTATGCATCTTTGATTCCTGCCCAAGGTAGAGGTGGCAGGGGTGCCTGAAATATTTTCAAGATTCCTCAACAGTTTATATGTAGGTTTTTTATTATTTCACGATTGTTATCAATACTGCATTTTGTGTGACGCAGTTACGAATATATACCAATAACATAAACACCTAATACTACAAAAATAACTAAGGGTCATTTTCACCGCTGGATGACAAAGTTCCAGAGTTTATCTGCCAGACGAGCTATAATTTATAATCACAGGTCTCGAATAGCAATATCTAGTAGACACACATTTGACACATGCATTTCTTTTCTACATATCTATTTGTAATTTAAAAATATAACATACCATATGAATACCTAGTATTATTATTTATTAATGAGAAAAATATTCTTGAAAATATAACAAATAATTATTTTGTTTAAATAATTTTTCATCCTGTCCGTAAGATAGCATTGATATTACTATCTGAATATTTATTTATAACCAGTACAACTAGCCCTTAGGCTTTTATAGAGTAGTTAAAACTGTGGTTTTATCTAAAATAGTGAAGACAAACACACTCTGTATACTTATATTAAATACAGAATGTCATCATGTCAATCATTTCAATGAAACCCACTGTAGCTGTGGTCAGTTACTTTACGAATTAAGAATAATAAATTCTTAGTTATTTCTTGATTATGGGACCAAAGTTGCAGTTAAAAGCTGTTTAAGTATATATATTTTTAACAAATATATTTGTTTAGCTTCATGTTGTATCCTGTTCATAGCAGGGAGGCAGAGGGAACCTGGGGACAAAGTGTTAAGATACTCTGTTACCCACTTGCCACTAAATTCTGGAGTCACTGAATGTTGAGTGATGGAAATTAATGTGGCATTAACTTTGCTTTATTGCTACAGTGAAGAAATCAAAATATTAAATAATTTCTTCCCACAAATCAGAGTTGAACCCACAACCTGTCGAGTTTACAGTTGCATGCTTGTGGCCCTACAGAACATCTGGCCTCATAAAAATTTGGAATTAGACATTGAATTACTTATTAATTACAGGATCTTAATAAAAGAATAGTTCATATAGAAAAGAGTAGAAAGGAATTATCTGTACAATTATAAGTGTATTGACTGGTGAAACTCAATGCTAGTTAAAATAGATAATTCATAAACATTTTTTTACCTTAAATCTAAGTTCTCCTACAGGTGCTTGAGCATATTGAATTCCTTTGAAACTATAATAAGGTGAACCATCAATTAATTTTTTCACCATCCCTTGTAATTTGCCTTCTTTAACATTCACTATAGGACTCGCCTAATAAATACGTAAAAACATGTCAATCATTAAATAAAGAATAATATAAATTTTAATACTTTTGACAAAATTTTGTTATATTTGTAAACTTTTAAAAATTTTGTGTCATTCAGTTCTCGTACTCGCAAACTTACCGCAGCCGTTGAAAAAAACTTAAATTTATATTTTAAATTTATCAAAATTTTGTCAATTAATATTCCCATCGTGCAAATTTATAAATAAAACTTATTATACTAAAAACAATTAAAACAGAACCTTTAAATTGCTCATTGTTATAAAAAAATCACAAAACTACAAACAAAAAACTAAAAACATGAAACTTATTTGTTTGTTGATAATTTCATTGTTCAAAAATGTAGTGCACTAAAAAGTGTAGTTTTATAGACTTTGAACTGTAACTGTAATCATGTAATGATAATTAATACAGATTACAGTCATTAATGACAGGTACAGGTTTATTGTTTTCATGTTTTGTTATTTAATTTATAGTTATTAGGCGTGACTTCTTCACAATTTACTTTCGTTATTATCACGTATAATGGAGAATACAAAATGGAGAAACTTTAAACTTTAAATTTACTGTTAAAAATAAAGTAAATTTATAATCTAATTTACTATTTGACAAGGAACATATACTAGCTATTTGAAATAAAAAATACATACAGAGTACAGACACAAAATTATGTCTAACAAATGTCAAATACAGTAACTTGTATACGTTCAGAAATGCATTCCATTAATTTTAAATTCACAAAATTTATTGTTTCTCATAACTTTGAGTTTAATACAATTTATAAAATATATAAATGGAGCATGGAAATGGTAATGGATAAAAGAAGGCCTGCTCCACGCCTGTCCTATGTCCTTGTTCTACAATTTTCCATGGTCTGTCTATAAGGACTATACGGTCGCACAGATACGTCCCCGCTGGTATATTAACTGGCGAATAGTGCGGCGTTAGGGACCGTAACCCAACTCACCATGTTCGAAATCACATGTTTTATTATGTTTTTTGGTGGTAAATACTTGTAACTGGTATATAGCCTCGTTTGGACATCCATTGGGATGGGATGTTATAAGCCATGTCAACTTATATTTGGAGAGCTATCTCAATGGAGAAAACTGTATATCTTTTTAATATATACATAAAAATTGGTATTTTTCTTTGTTGTTCCGGTGATGAAACAATTTTGATTGATTACAGAATATTCTATGCTAATCAAGTTACTGCGTATAATTATTTAATGCTTATAGAATAGTTACGGTACTTATAAACATTTCCCATTTCTAGAATATAAATGTATATTTGAATATGTTAATTTTATAATATTTTTTTAAAATTATGAAATATATATTATAGATAATTTCAATTAACGATGACAGCCTTTGTCAGTCTTTTTTTGTAACTTGTAAAAAAATTAAGGCAAGTGTTAATAACTTTCCCGCTATTTCACTATTTCCTCTACTTTTTATGTGGTAATATTCTTGATCCTCCCCATGTTTTGAAATGTGAACAGAACTGTTTTTTAAAGTGTTATGAATGTATTTGTGTATTTTTAAGTATATAATACAGTAATAAATATGTTACAATCACATTAATTTATATTACTATTAGTATCTATATATATAAAATCGAAAGGTCACTCACTCATCACGAAATCTCAGAAACTACATGTGCTATGAATCTCAAATTTTGCATAGGCGTCATTTATAGGACGTAGGCGCTCGCTAAGAAGGGACTTTGCAATATTCGACTTCTAAGGGGTTGTTTTTGGGGTTGAAAGTTTGTATGAAACTTTGTTACTACAAATGCTAGGAGTCTCAAATTTTACATGGACGTCACTTATAGGACGTAGGTACTCATGGAGATAGAGATTAATAATAACGTAGTTCACGCAGGCGAAGCCGCGGGCGGGCCGCCAGTTAGTTTATATAATTATTACAAATAGTCAATTAATTGGTCCGGCATTATCGGCGGGCAAGAATCCTAGAGATTGGAACTTTTATATACAACTTGAGCGGGTGTTTTTTTGGATATTTTAATATACCTACCTATTATAGGTAAAACGTACATTTGAAATAATTTGGGCATTATATATAGATTAAACTGAATTAATAATAAAAGCTGAATAACACAAAATATAAGTTTGAAATGAATAGCTTTAGATTATTATACTATATAGCGTCGCTCTGGATGTATTTAATAATTCCGATATACATTTATACAAGTCACGATATATACTATTAGTATAATGTGTGGATATTTTCATCCAATTTCAATGAATTTGAATATACATGTGTTCCTGTTGGCTGATTGACTCAAAAATAATAACAAAAAAAAAATTGTGACGGATCCCTCAAACGTCGTACGATGCACGTATAGAGAAACGTTTTTCGCGCCGTGTTAAAGGGCGCGTAATACAAATAATTGTTGCGCTCGCGCCTTACTAAAATATAAAAAAATACATTTTCAATACATCATAACGAAATAATATTGATTTTTATTTAATTTATTTTTATATTCTTGTTACTATGACCATCGTTATAGAGCGTAGTACCGCCATACAAAACGCAAATAGCGAATTTCGCACTTAAAATCATAAATATAAATGGCACTTTTTGTCTAACTTACCTTATCTTTATACCCACTTGAAACTTATCCAGTGTAAATAAGGATTAGTTATATTATCAATTTTGCCGTAAACTGGAATCACTTAAAAAGCGACAATTTTCCTATATTTGCGCTAAAATCGACATTTGTTCAAACAAAACAGTATTATTTTTATTATAATTATTTGTATAGTATTATTTATATTATTTAAATGTATGCACGTGTTGTTTTGTAGTGTAAAAGATGATTTAGTTGAACAGGTTGCTACGTTGATTTTGCACGCAGCGTGTTTAAAGCTAGTGCTAAGGATGTTTTCGCTGCATGTTTATTAGGTTTTTTTTTCTAAAATATTATAAATTATATAAAAAAATATTTAAAATATAAATTTACCATTATAATAGAATGCGAATTTACGATTGCAAATTTATCATTGTAATGTTAGCAGAGCATTATTTTTTTCTATTTCGTTACTATAACTATACTATATAATAGAAAGCTACCAGTACAGGCAGGCAGACGCATAGGGTAGATTTAATGGAATTTTATTTATGGATTAATATTTGTAAAGTTTAATATTACTATATGTAAAAAATCGTGTAGAACGATGCGTCCTTTTACTACATACACTACGTAGATGGATGGAATGGACAGACTAAATTGTTCAATAATTTATTCTTAAAAATAATAACATAGCCACAAAATTAATCTAATCGTAAAAATAAAACAAAATATTGACATTTAAATTATTTTTTATAAGCATGTTTGGGCCGTCGTACGTACATAAAGCTACCATCGGCTCGGAAAGCAGTTCTGCTGCAAAGAGTCCGTAAGAAAGTCAACAGTTGCTCGTATCAAAGTTAATGTTACAATTTCATTATTACATATTATGTACATTGATAGCTATTCTACATGAAATTCAGTTGAAATTAGTCCATACATTTTTATTCGTTAAATATTCCTGAGTGTAATAGTTTTACTTTTACAAATATTATCAATTTCTATAGTGGCAAACTGAGAGTACATTGCGGAATTTTATTATAAACACGTATAGATACGTAGATTCATAAAAGATTTAATAGCGTTTTGGAGGCGATTTCCAACTTCATTATCTGTAAAGGCTTAATTAATTTTTTAAAATTATATCGTAATTGAAATTTCTTTTGATAGTACAGTGGTATACAAAAATCCTTCGAAAATACCCAAATTGTTCCAAAAAATCACGGCACATTAACAAATATATTGCAAAAATTTAATATCCCCATATCGTTTCTTTACAGGTGGATGATATGAGTTTTTTCTCACGTTACCATATGTTTTATTACTAATGTAACATTCTAATTTCTTTTTGAACAAACAAACATACAGTTGTAACATGCTTTATTAACTTTGATTGCGTTTCAAGTATTTGTATAGGCGTAATAATTTTTTCTTAATAATATATTGCTTTAGTCAATATTTTTGACATAAAAAAACATAAACTTACTTTTATTAACTAAAAAAAAGTGTTTTAAATAAAACTTGAAATTTGCCATTATTAATTATGTCAATGTTTTAGTCTTTTCAGTAGTTTAGTAGTCTTTTTCATTATGTTAGTCTTCGTTATATCCAACGCAAGTATACGATTATATTATAAACCAAGTTTTGATTGAATTTTACACATCAATGATATTTTAAAACTATGGTATAATTATAACGAGGAAAATATCAGACGTATTTTGCAAAAAAATAAAAAATAAAAGTTGCCAAGCTTCTTTCCTGTCCGTTCCCTTCTTTCACTAACTTCAATATACTGAAGGAATAATCAGAATATTTTAAATGGAGACCATAATAATCTTATAAAATATACATATTATAAGTAACACTTTAGTTCTCACGTTATTTGTAAGTTACATCAAAAGAGGCATTATAATTTTATTCTTACGTATTTAGCACTGACTCAAAGGGTTAAATACCTAAACTAAGGAGGTCCATTAGCATAACAGCAATGTTTATAGCAAACCCTGGTTTGACTATAAACAACAACGGTTGAGGGTTCAATTTCACTCAGGTAAATTAAATATTTTCATTTCCTCACTCTGGTAATAAGACCTAGCGGGGCGTTTAGCTCCATCACTCAACTGATAATGTCTAGAAGTTTTAGAAGTGCGTGGGGAATGGAAGATCTTAATACTAGGTTCTCTCTGCCTATCCAGTATTGCAGGAAACAGTATGAAGCAGTAGACAATCGAAGCTGCATATCAATTACATTTTCTAGTTTTTGTAAGGAAAGCAGAGAGTAACCCAGAAAGGAATATGAAACCATTATATTTCATCAGTAACATCCACCTAGCGTCACTCCTAGTCTTCTATCACCACAAACAAAAAATTTTTTTTGATGATGATTGTTCATCGATTTTTAAAGTACTTAAGACCCCACCCCTTTATGGGCGACCGTTTAGTTTTCTATAGAGTTGCATCGTCATTATTTACAACCCTTACGAACTCTTAACAACAAAAGGATTTTAACATTTTAAAACTGCCATACACAATGTATGATGTATCGTATTTTTTTTATTTTTATTTTTGACCCCGGCTCAGGGACCCGTAATAGTAATATTTAAGAGATTAACGTCGTGTTAGTAGGTTGAAAAGGTAAATATTTTTTTATTTTATACATGTTTCTGTTTGTTGAAAGATTTTG
Source organism: Heliconius melpomene melpomene (assembly GCA_000313835.2). NCBI lineage: Eukaryota > Metazoa > Arthropoda > Insecta > Lepidoptera > Nymphalidae > Heliconius > Heliconius melpomene. The sequence goes on along the minus strand of HE671608.1, from coordinate 65,378 downwards.
ATTTTTAAATCTTTTAAAATAATCTTGTAGTTACAGTGAAATATTTGTCGCTATAATCCTTTGTTATGATTACGTTATAAATAAATGCTAATAAATGTGATGCAATTTGAATATGGGCAATATAATATGGTCTGAGCTCTAATTTATGTAATACCTAATTTCATTTTCTACCGAATTCTGGAGATATTGCCTTTGAGTTGTTGAGTGTAAAATTTTTTTTCTATAAAATAAATATAAAATAAACCTAAAAGTTTTGATTTTTGGGATTTTTATGTATTTTTCGGATTTATATGTATTGTAACTTCTCACTTCCTACCAAATTTCATAGCAGTAGGTTCACGAGAAGTATTCTATAGGCTTTGATGACGCGGCGAATTTCATACAAAATGCAGCAAAAACGATGAACAAATGCTTGTATCTTTTGATTGCGTTAACTTAGAAGCTCGATTTTCTTCATGCTCCAAGAAACCGTACACTTGAATATTTACTATTAATTTCAGCTAGATATCCTCACGCCATCTTAAAATAAATAGTCTTTACAGACGGGCAGACGGACCGTATGGAACTCTTAAAAAGAACTAAAACTATGTTTAACAAAATCTTCAACGAAAGATTATCTTATATATATTTATATTATTTTTATTTTTACGTTGTGTCCCGCATATATCAGGATAAATGTAAGGTTTTCCCGACGTAGCGGTGAAACTTAACGCCGTGCTTTACCTTGGTAGCAGAGTGATTAAATAAAAATAATTCGTTGTCTTGAATAGAAATCGAATGCACAACCGTCGCGAATACGGCCAGGCGGTGTGCCGCTACGCCATGACGGTCTCAAGACTAAAATAAATAAATAGACAGATAAATACAGGTAAAGCTAATAATATTGTGTTATAAAATCTAAGTTATTAACTTAACAGAACTGAAAACAAAAAAAAACAAAAGAACTAAAAACAAAATGTAAGATAATCTTCCAACAAGCATATAATGAGAGTAGCGCGAGCCGCTAACTCCGCAGAATTATGCTCGGTGGCGGTTGTTTGTGTCGTGACTCGTGAGGGGCGCGTTGGTAGGGTTAGCGCGAGTTTAGGGATGGTCTTGTGTGAAATTATCGATATGTGATATATTTAGATATAAAAATATACAGGTGATCGGTAGGTCGATAGACAAACTGATATAGGTTATCACCACTTATGATGAGTGAAATACTAAAAGTCAGTAAAGAATCTGAAATATAAATTGTAAACACTGTGAACAACTGTATAATTTTGTTTGAATGTTACATACTATTGCGTATGTAGCCTTTAACTGTATAAAATTGGATGTTATAATTAAAAAAATATATACATATTTCACATCGATAAAAGATAAAGTAAGGATCTTTTTAAAATGTTCCGAGGAAAAAATTGTTTTAGATAAAGTTTCGAAGAAATATCAATAAAAAATTACAACTTGTGACAACATTTTACCGTTTTCAAAATTCTATTTCGTCGGGGGCTAAAAACAATAGACGACGCCATCATGACAAATACACGATTACAGCATCTGACTGTAATCGTGACGCGACGATTGTGAGCTCAATTATTACTCGAGAAAATGAATTATTTTCATTTCTCCGCACTGGTAAGAAGACGAAGTACAGCTTTGAGTTTTCCACTCAACAGGCAATGTCTCTATAATTAGATGGAGAGTTGAGAAAGGAATGTTTTAACGCTAGGTTTCCTCTCTTTAGCCTAACACATGTGGGATAAGCGTGATTGTAGAAAATAAAAAGAAATCGATATTTATAAACTTTTATAAATCAATCCAACACTACTAAGACTAACCCTTTAAAAGTGCCCGTGTAGAGGCGAATTTTAATGCATTCATGGGCTCTCGAGCGTGGCGACTGCAAAATAACTAACGGGTACACCCTATTTTATTTATTATTTTAAACGGCACTGTTATAATTTTGAGATTTACTAGTACTAGGGTCGTTAATGTATGTACATATGAAGTTTTATGTCACCTGTTTTGTTTAGTTAGGCTTGCAATGAAATTGAAATTAGTTTTAACTTAACGTTCAAACGGCACCTATGGCCTGGTGGTCGGAGCGCTTGGATGGTTTCTAAGAGGCGCGACTTCAAATCCCACTACCTTCAATAATTTTTATACATTTTCTAAAAAGTATTTTTAATTCATAGGTGTGGATCACTTAACTTACCTATATAATCATGATTTCGAGATTTGTTCGAGTGTTTTGTTCCTCAGTTTTGTGATTGAGAAACAAGAACTCCAATGTGAAAAAAACGTTTCTGCGCTAAATGGCAGAGTTTAGCTCTACACGGAATTTCTCGAATTCAGGTGGAAAGTGGTGAACGTAACGACTTAGTGGAGTTCTTGATAAGAAATAATTGGAAAAAATACATTAAATGAAAACATATACAATGTGTAATAGAAACGTAAAAGTATCAATGAGATATAAGATCCAAATAGCACTTAAAACTAAGATTTATCATTTATTTTAGCTGAAGTGTGACTCCGGGGGGTTCTCATGCTTTTTACCTGACTTGCCTCCAGTATCATCTATATATATTCTCGAAGGTCAGCCGAGATCTCTGAGGCCTCTGCTTCTCTGTTATTTCCATATCTCCATTTTTGCATGGTTAAACACGAAACAACATGAAAAAATAAATATATCAGAAAATTCATAAATTCATTTTTAACAAAAACAAAAACCGACTTCTAACAACGAACTAAAAAGTGAAAAATAATTAA
>HE671608.1:40779-60413 GCA_000313835.2 Heliconius melpomene melpomene | reverse complement strand
TAACAGCAGTAGGTACCTACTATGAATATAAATCAAATACGAACAATAGTGTTAAAGAGCGAAATTGTGAATGACTCGGGCACCCCTGCGCGGGCGCACATACCCTACACCAGTGACTCTCAAAGTTTCGATTAAAACCAAATTTATTATAAAGCTAAAGAATTTGTTTGGTTGAACGTGCTTATCTCAGAAATTACTAGTTTAAATGGAATTTTTGAAATGTTTTATGTTGAATAGTCCATTTCTACGTTAAATTTATATTTTCATTTCTTCGCTCTGATGTAGAGGTAAAGCGCGGCATTGTGTTCCGCCTCTCAACATGCAATTCAGATCCAGAATTCAGCGAAAAGTAGGGAACGGAGTGCCTTAACACTAGATTCTCTCTGCCTATCCTACTGTGTGCGGGATACAGCGTGAAGCTGATTTTTTGATTTTTTATTTATATTACATCACTTTAATTGTTTCGACGTAAGCTATTACACCTGCGGTTAGTCACTTCGGGCACTTAAAATGTGTGGTTATACACCACTACCCATTGACTGTCCCTCTTAGTTATTTCGCTTATAAGTTAATTTAAAGTAAAGTAAAATATTCTTTATTGCACACCAAATAATTATTATAATTATTATAATTTTAATAATTATAATAATTATTTATATTATATTCTAAATTTATTATAATTGTAAAGGATTGTTTTCGTTCTGGCCTTTCTAGATTTTAGGGCTCACACAATTTACGCTTGGACTGGACCCTGTGGTGGATCGTCGTCGGTTTGAGAAATGCTGCCTTACACTGTACTTTGAACTAAAATCCTTACAAAACTTGCTACCAACCTATATTTTAAGCTATTTAAACTATATATAAATAATTTACACCTTTATAACTCAGTGATAAAGTTGATTTCTGTGTAGCAAGTTCACATAATGGGGTACAAGCAAGGGGACCCGGTTTCGGGTTCATATTTCGTTAATGTTTGCTTTGGAAATTCGTTACGCTCTATTTTATTGTGTATTTACTATATTTCAATCGTATTTGAGATGTTGAATGTAGTTCGTGTTATAATGCTATAAATTGTATAGCAACTGGGCTTGATTGTTAGAACGCTGTTACTGGTAATATTGAAAATATTATTTAAAAGTAGAGACTTTTATTTAATGACCGGGAAGTCGTCGCCCGTAACTATTTTTGCGTGGACTTTGAGACGTAGGATGAGAAAACCCCGTTCCGATGAACGTTTACATTTCCCGGATGAATAGATAATAGTATTTAAATACGTATCGAAAAGTTTCATATCTTTTAGTATACCTATAGACAAGACATACAAAAAAATCTTTATTGGTAGCAAATATTATGAAATATGTTTTTGCTCAAACACCTGTTTTAGGCATTTGAGAGAAAAATGCGTATTTGTTATCTGATTACACGATATTGAGAGAGATATGAGACCTTATATTTATACTTAATAAATAAAATAAGTTTAATGTACGTAAAATCATACAAATAATATTTCATATATATTCCAAAAGTAATTTTCAATTTTATGATTATGTATTTTAGATCCATACAAATTGGTACCTACTAGAATATTAAATGTCATATTCATCCACCCCACAATTTGCTCCGGCAGCCACTAATCCTTAGCATTTGGGTGAAATCCATTTGTCACCCTCGGAATTAGCGGACTTTGTAAATATTCATTTCGAAATCATGAATTTTTGACACAAAAAATCTTTTTTGCTATACCTACTTATGTACAATACTATTTATTTACGTTTTTTTTTTTTCAGCCAAAACGATCAAATAAGAACATAAATTAGATTAAAATACAGTTAGTGAAAAAGGTATAAATTTACTGTCGTAATTGCTACTTTCTTAAATTATATAAAAGTAAATATTTTTTTAAGAATTAAAAATATTTTTTTTTAGTTACCTGGCTGAAAACAAACACAACGTTGTATACAAAAAAATATTAATACCTACTATATATATAATTAAGTTCAAAAGCCAATATACCTAATTGATTTCCAGTCTATTAGACAAAATATAATGATACAGCTAAATAATTTTACCCAAAAGAAGAAATACAAAAAAAACAACATATATAAAAAATGAATAACAACCTTAAAATTCTAGTACTAAATGAAACACCACATGTTTGTTATTTTATATTATATACAAAACAAACGTATGTTTGTCCATCCATTAGCCGCGGGCTAATTGCACTATATTTACTCCTTTAAAACGAGAATCGCCGCGAGCTACGCATGTATATTTACTTAGCTAAGCCAATATAATTGTTTACTTTAGCTTTTTATTGGGGGTCATCGTTGATAGAGATGTAAATTAATTATTTTTTATTTATTTTTCATTGTTGGTAGTGGAGTTTTAAGTTACAAGTTTAAATAAGGCACTCCGCTATGTCACTTTAGGTTTAATTATCATTAAAGGTTGAGGGGGTCACTGTGGGGGTCAGTTCCTAACTCTGGAAAGAATACAAAGCTCTTAAGAAGCACGGCGTTGAATGCCGCTACTCAGCATAATCGATAATTGAGAGGAAATTAAAGGACGGGGTGTCTCTACACTAGGTTCCCTGTACTACTGTGACAGTGTATATTCGGGTTACGTTAACATGGTCTACGCTTAAAATGGGAGATCCATTTACTTAGTTAATTTAATATTACTGTTTGTTTTACTTTTTTATTTTATTACGCCACGACTGGCCTTATAAAACAGAATAAATAAATTATAGTTAACACCTAAAAGATTTTACAAATAAAAGTGTTATTTAGTAATAAAATATTCCTAAAATTATCCCAGATATAATTCAATTCAAATTCAAAAAATTCAAATAATAATTCACAATCATCCCTAGAGCTATTTTATTACAAAATAAATTCTTAAGCTAATCCAAGCCAAGCCGAGCCAATATAAATCAATCACCGCAAAGTACCCCCGGACCCTGGAGCTATGAATATGAATGTTTGCATCGATATGGGGACGCCACCAAATTGTTCGAACAACTGACATTACGTGGTTTTGGTATCTTCGATTTATATTATGTTTTAAACGAACGAGTTGGTTGTGGGTTTAGTTCCTGCTTGACACTTTAATTTTTAGTATACGAGACAATTGATTTGAGGAATTTTCTTACTTTTGAATCTATACGCAAAATTTCAGAAAACCTAACTTCAGGGCGGGCACGACTGCAAAAAAGACATAAAAACGTTGAAACCCAACATATCTATCGTGGGATTCTTTTTTAAATTCCACTTAAGTAGTGTTATATCACTTTAGTGACAATAATCATCCACCAAGTGGGATAATATAAAGTTTATTTAAATAAAAAATCGTTGAGTGGCCATAGCGATGTGTAATACCGTGGGATTTTATAATTTGTTTTATAATCTGTTATTTTAACACTTTGTTAATACAACACTACTTTAGATGTATTTATAAAGGGTTTTGTAAGTGATAGATTAAATGATATAAAAAGTATGATATCGTGAGAATGTTATTTTACAAATATATTATAGTTAATTTACTTCTAAAATGATATGAATAGCAACACTCAATTGACAGTATCCGAGCACGCGTCGTTTTAAGTGGGATCAAAATAAAAAAGCATTAAAATTATATCGTTAAAAATATTATTATATTTTTTAATCTGTTATCATCTTCTTCCCGGTGTATTTTTTTTATATTTTTTGAAAATCGTGAAAAAGATTATTATAATATTGTACTTAAAATATAAAAATAATATTTCTTAAATCTTAAAAGATTAAATCTTTTTAAAAGTGAATTATTTTTTGTTTTATAAATAAGTTTGACGCATTTTACCTTATTATTTATACATATGGAATTTTTTGCACAATAAAAACTGTCTTAAGATAGATTTTTGATTTCTATCATAAAAACTTCCCTTAGGTACATCGACTTTGTGACCATTAGATACCTTCCGATTTACAGCTAACAACTATTACTATCAAGAATTGGTGCAAACTATTACCAATATTTCAACCGTGGTAACCTCGTGTCCTCCGTTTGCTACTGTGTCCCGCAAATAGCAAGGTAAATAAAGGGGAACCTAACGTCCTCTGTTCCCCGTTTTTCACTAGGTTTTCCCGCCGGGGAACCCAACGCCGCAGTTTGCCTTGTTACCAGAGTGAGGAAATCAAAATATTAAATATTTCATTTCTTTGTGTGGGGATCGAACTCATAACCTGTCGCATTTACAGTCGCAATTGTGCCATACAACATATGTATATGTTAAGCCAATTTTGTACTAACCCTTTATAAAATAATATTTGGTAGAACATAATCGTGATTTAGTGGTGCCGGTGGCGGCACGTGTCTTAAGCGCGCAGGTCGCGTGTTCACACTTTTCCACTCAATGAATAAGTAAATATATCATATTCCACTAAATAATATTTCAATTACAAGATAGTTTTGTAACAGACCCTGTCTTTAGTATTTTTGTTTTAAATTAGTAATTTTACTCAAACGAACTTGTCCTAATAATAGTGACAAATTTTTTAAATTTAAATGTTAATTCGGCGGAAAGTAGAGAACGGAGTGTCTTAACACTAGGTTCCCTCTGCCGACATTGCTATATGCGAGATGTAGCGTGAAGCAGAGTTTTTTAAACTGTTAATTGTTTCTACCGCATTAAAATGTGTCAGAGGAAATAATGAATAATATAACATGCTATTTTTTTCCTGCCGTATCCTCGTATATAGCAAGATAGGCAGAGGGAACCTAGTGTCAAGAAACTCCGTTTCACACGTACCTCCCATTTTCCGGGATACTACAATGTTGAGAACAGAACTTAACTCACCATTTTGTCTGTTACTAGAAATAGAAACTGAAATTAATTCATTATACTGAGTGGGAATCGAACCCATAACCGTCACGTATAAGATTGTCAAACGAAAAAAGGAAAAAATACATCATAATTTCACACTCTCCACCCACTATAGAACAGAATTAAGTAGATTTCAATAAACTAAGTGGCGCCGCGTGCCTCAACGCGTGTCGGCCGCGTGCCGTCGCGAGTACACCAATCTGTTTACTAATAAAGCTATATCTTTCAAATGATGGTAGTAGTGGGTTCAAATTATACGCTACTTTATGCACTTTGGCTTAGACACGTGGCTGTAGGGTTAATATGGTGTTTTATTTTGTTATTCGTTAAAATGTCGGCCAAATGTTGTCATTTGCGTCATATTTGTTTATTTATTGTGTTTTTATATATATGGATACTTGAAATATGTTCTTTTTTAAATATTTTTCAGATTTACATACTTATGTGTTGATACTGTATATGGATGATATTAAGACCATCTTGAGGTAATCAATGAGCATCGAGATATAGTGTAAATATTACCTACTTACGATTCCCTGTTGCGACAAGTAAAAATGCGGCGTTGAACTCTGCTACTCAACACGCAATGTCTCCACTGCGGTAAGTGGGGATAGAGTGTTTTGGCACTAGGTTCTTTCTATCTGTTGCGATGATGAGAAAGGGAAAAATATTTTTTGAAGTTGAGATTTCTAACAATTTTAGAGTTTATTTGAGTTTAGTTCTTTATTTTATATGTATTCCAATAACGAAATTATATAATAATTTAATAACAAAAATATTATTGAATGGTCAAACGCAATACAAATTTTCACAAAAGATCCCTCATCTAACGTAACCAGCTACAGATGTGCCCCACTTCTATACTATGCTATAGTACAGTACGCTCAACGAGTCATGGCCGCTCTAAAGTTAGCTGCACATGGCTGCGCTGATTTGATTATAAGATTCATTTTCATTAGCTTCACGCTGTATCCCGCATATATATAGGCAGAGGGAACCTAGTATTACTTACACTTTCGTTCCCCACTTTTCGCTAAATTCTTGAGGCATTGTGTGTTGAGGGGTGCAACTTAACGCCACCCTTTGCTTCGTTACCAGAGCGAGGAAATATTAGAGAAAAATATTAGAGCGCCTTACATCAAGGGGCCACGACTCGTCGACCGTACTATAGTATAGTTTATGTTATCTTTAATAACAAACAAGCCGCTTTCCAATCAATCTCAAGTACCGAGGGCCAGTGTACCAAATGTTACAATAACTTTAGAAAAACAGTACTTGAATATAACGTTTTGGGATGTATAGTATTTAATTTTTTTTATATATTGCATATTTTGAAGAACGGTCATTCATGACTTATGAAATAAGTTATTTTTCATTTTTTTTAAATAATTTAATTAGAAAATTCCAATAAACCGTCGAGATAGTTTTTTTAACATCACGCTGTATAATATAGGCAGAGCGAATTACTAGGTTGCCTTCGTCCTTATTTATGTGAAATTGCCTTATTATACGCAACGGTTCAAGATTCGATTTCTAATAGAAGGTACATACTAAAAATATTTTCCAAAATCTTTCTTGTTATTTAATATAACAATTTCATATTATAATACAAATAAACATACATTAATATAGTCAATTATGTTTCGACAAACGTGAAATTTGTGTGACATTAGCTTATCGGTCACGCGTGTAGGAGTGGAGCCTGGAGCTTTGAAGCAACTGTATTTATATAGGTACTTGTACGATCGTTCATTTAACGGTTGTTAAATACCCATTAAGAGATTTAAAAGCCACATATGGATTATTTGTTTATAATTTCTATGGAATTGTATTTTTTTTTTCATTTTAAAGAGATTTTTTTTTGTAAAGTTACGAGGCCTTCGACGGTTGTCGTTTCGATTCCACTGGAGGAACAAATTAATTTCTTTTGTTCGTTATGATAAGAAGGCGAATGGCGCATGGCGCATGGCGACTGGATGTGGGTTCAATCCCACTCAATCCCCACTCACTTCAATCCCCACACACACAAAATGAAAGAGTTATTTAAATTAATATTACCATTTCTTCGCTCTAGTGTCGAGGCAAAAAGCGGCGTTGAGTTCCGCACACCACGACACAATTCGGTGGAAAGTGGGGAACGGAGTGTCTTAACACTAGGTTCCCTCCGCCAACTCTGCTGTGCGCGGGATACAGCCTGGAGCTGATTAGAGATAGTATGTCACGTTAATCTTGTACCCGTAACTAACGCTAACACGTTAATGTCACGGTGATTTCACGTGTTATACAATAATTATAATTTGAATGTGACGTGTAAATTAAGTCTGCAGAAAATTATTTAAGTTAGGTTTTCGTAACTAAAATCTAAACGTTCTGAAGTATTTTCTTAGCGGACCTGAGAACCTGGTGTTAAGACACTCTGTTCCCATTATGACATTATATTTACTTGTCTTAAAAATGTTGCTATTCTGCGGAATAATATACTTATATTTCCATTACCAAAGCACGGCTTTGACATCAATCGTAGAGCAACGGCACAGCGTACTGTGACACTAAACACGACTGCAGGGATGAATTATCACTTGAAAGAATGAATTATTTTTAATTCTCCGCGCTGTTAACAAAACAAACAAAAGAAAACAACCGCAGTGTTCAACTCCGCCATTCAACACGCATTTTCTTGAAAATAATAATATTACATAGTAAAATAGCAAAGCCATATATAACGACTTGGCTATATAAAGAAATAATAAAAATAAAGTAGCAGTTTAGTCAGTGAATGAACGACTGTAATTAAATCTTGAGGGTCTGCGGGTGGGGGTTGGGGTCGTGCCAGGTGCCGCGCGCGTACTAACTTTGACTTTGTACGACTCTTTTGATGAAATTTTATGGCAGTTACTATAATATTTAATAGTCTAAATATAAATAAAATACATTAAAAATAACTTTACGGTCGCCGTTTAGCAACGTAGGCAGAAGGAACCTGGGGTCCTAGTGTTAACTCCGTGTCCAGTAAACCACTTCCGTTCCGCATTTTGTGCGGAATATGAATACAAAGCGACAGTTTATATGGAGAAAGAGTTGTAGATGTGCTTATATGTAGAGTGCTAATGTTTTTTTCCAACAATGCCTAAAAGTACATTAAATTGATAAAATAGACAAATAACAACCTACCATAGGCTTGTCAATATATGCTACATTTTTGTATAAAGTTGCCATGGCAACTCATATTAAGCTTACGAGTCATTTGGTTCTCTAGCTAGATATAAAAAACGGCAAAAAAATCTACCACCTAGTTAAACCAGACACCCTTACGCTATTTTATAGCCAAAATCGTGTTTTTGGGTTGAAAATGCATTTTTTCGATAAAAAAAGTGTATGAATAGATTTATTGTTCTCACAACGACAGATGGGTGCAGTGTTCACGTGATAAGGGTAAACGGTTTGACACCGGCACAATCGGTCAGAAATAAGAGTGGAGGGAAATTGGCTTACCGTTGTTTAATTTTATGTCTTTATTCTTTGTTTGTGGTGGAACGGACGGTTGATGTTAAATTTAGGTATATTTTTCAATATTTCTTGATCTATTTATTTCAATTATAGTTGAATGGTATGTGAACGTGGCGTTTATCTCGGTACCATAGCAAGGAAATGCAAATTTTACGTAGAGTGGGAATCAAACCTAAAACCATCGTATTTACAGTCGCACACTTGTGTCGAGAAGATTAAACTTAAATATACAGTTTCTATAAAAATGAATTTATACTTCGTTTATTGCTTTACTTTCCATTATTTTATCTCTATGTATCTCCCATATAGCAGGGTAGGCAAAGGGAACCTAGTGTAAAGACATTACGTTCCTAACTTTTCGCCCAATCTGTCAGAGCAATACGTGTATACTGTGTGGTAAGGTAACTCGATATCGACATGTCTTCTTACCAAAGAAAGAAATTTAAAATGATTCAAATGGAAACATTCCCTCAAATTAATATAGAACCCATAACCATCGCGTTTACAATCATACCATATTAAAACTCACAAATATATCGCTAATACAAGTAAATCTACCGGGTTGGACGCGTACATAGTAATGAATATAAAACGCATCGCGGGGTTATCTGATACGGATTAAGTTCGTAAAAAGACCTTATTATTCCGCCCCGTAGGACTAATGGGATTTTTTATTTGATCCACACCTCTATTCATTGTTGGGAGATTACTACGTAGTCAAATATATTAGTATACAAGTTTTTTTCATTTTATTTTATATACTAGCTTGAGCCGCGACTTCGCCCGCTTGGTCAAATCGAAATAACTATGAGTTGTAAATATAAAGTTGTTAAAATACTTTTTTTAATAGACTATATTAAAATTGATATATTTTAGAATTAGAAAATATTAAAAAAGTACAAAATATTTAAAGTAGCGCAGTTTCAAACCGCGCTCCTTGGAACTGTTGGAACCGTTACCAATGGACATCGAAGAAAACAAATATTTTCAACATTAAAAGTTCCTTTCAACAAAGTTGTTAATAAGAATAAAGCTAAATCCTTCACAAGATGATATCTCGATGCATTAGTGATAATTGTGGGGATAGCATCTTATCAACGATCTACCCTACTGAGGGTGATGACCATTTGTCAAATACCAGCAAGTGTTCCAGTGACGAAATTTTTGTTGTAATTTCACATTTCAAACTATGGGTACAGTGGAATACGGAATGTTTTAACACTAGTCTCTTTCTGCCTATCCTGCGAGGTGCGGAAAAAGAAACTAGTAGTTGCCCGCAAATTCGTTTTGTTTTTTCCAGTTGCTTTGGGAATTTCGGAAAGTCCTCTTTTAGCGTCCCCCTACACTTTCATTCAGAAGAACATTAAAAGCATTCATATGCATAATCAAGTTCAATAAAAATTGTAAGTATTAAGAATCTTATATAAAGCTGCCACAGGCTTGGATATTTACAGTGTGTGACAATAAAAAAATATATTTTCAATAATATATTTGATATTTAATTTAATATGTTTTTTAAATAAATAAATAAAATACAACAATACAAAAATAAATAACATAAAAAAAAATTACATTAATCTCGCTATTATCAGCTAATCCGGCGAACAACCGTCAGTCATTGTTACAAGTGTAAACATTAATTCAAATTCAAAAATCTAAAGGCCCTTTAAGTATTTTGAATATATAATTGCGTGACATTGTGGGCACACAGTGGCGGGACAATTGCTTCGTCACGCTAACTTTTGTCGTCATACCAAAGCTGATTTAGTATGTAAGTTTTAATTAGGCATAGCCATTTGTTTTGTTGACACCATCGTTGTTCAGTGGAACAGTACGTAACTGTACATGCGAAGCTTGTGGGTTCGACTTCCATTTGTAAAGCTTAAAATTAATATGTATATTACTATACTAATATTATAAAGCTGAAGAGTTTGTTTTGTTAAACGCGCTGATCTCAAGAGCTACTTGTCCAAATTGAGAAGAATATTTTATTAGGCTATATAAGGCTATATAGGTAATTGCGGGCGAAGAAGCTTTATATACATAAATATACCTATTTAGATACAATTTACATATATTAATTTCTAAAAACAAAATTTGTATTTTTTAAAAATATAAATAAATATAAAAAATATATATATATATATTATTTATTTTACATAAAATTACATATAACACTTTCAATTTTATTGTTTTTCTTATACAATATATTTTATAACTGTAATAGCCTATTATAAGCGCTATTAATTAAAGTTCACTATTTCCATGACCTTCGTCTATATATTGTCATTAATATGAAGTCATTTACAATGTTACGTAAAATTAACGTTATTTACTTGTTTTTATAAAGAAAAATATATTTTCTTATAGACACCGTCAAGGCACAGTTATTTAGACCAAAAGCGATGGTTGTGAGTTCAAAAGGTACTTGGGGGATTTGAAAAAAAACAATCAGATTCACGATTCCTCTTTTATAAGCAAAAATAACCTAGTTTTAGAACACACCGTTCTTAGTTTTTTGACCAAATTCTGGTGCTAGTAATTAGAATGTTTGTGTGTTTTTTATTTCTTCGAGTGAGGATCGAACCCACATCTATTGCGTTTATAATCTACCGTTATAATACTGCGCATGGATGGCCTTTATTTATAACTTATGTATTTACCCACTAAATAAAAATAAAATAAATAAATAAGTAAACTTGTATTATTTAAATGGTTAGTCAAATAAAAATTTTGTACTACCATTATCAAAAATCATATAACAGAAGAACAAATACATAATGCAAATTAACTTACATTCTTTTCTAAAGGGAGACGTCAAAGGCATTGTTACCCTAATAGTTGTAGGGGAGTCCCCTCTGTTGCACCCTTGCACAGACTAAATACATGCTAGAGATCGTATCTTGAATTTATCTGGATGTTATTTAATCTGTAATTATGGTTTTTTCTATAAAAAAAGTAATATGTAATTTTTGTGTCGTTTTCACGAGCTTAACTTAGACTAGGTACTTCTTAAAGACTTCATGTTTTTTTACAAAGTAAATATTATTATTCTATTTTCAACTAAGTCAATAAAGTATTACATATTTTTTATGTATGCCAAAGTTCAAGTCTCAAAATTTCGAAGTTCTATTAAAATTTATGTATATAATTTTTCTCAACCAAAAAATATATATTTCATTATATTTTACGGCTTTTTGAACGATAGTGCACAATATTTTTACTACATAAATACAAATAGAAGTCTATCAAATATTTTACAACAAAATATATACCTAACAATTGTTTTCTTTGCATCAAATTAATAATAATATCTAAAACGATATACAACCTTTTTGGTTCTTTACAAAACTGGACACTGGCCGACAACAAATTCAAAATTGACATAAATATTTTATTTCAATAGTTTCAAATGTAGAATAATTATTATTATATCAGAGCGGCCCATCAGACGGGCGTTGGTTCGCTTAATTTTTTTTTCAAAATTTCAGTTTTCCACCAAATTTTTGTAAAACGTGATTATTTAAACGTTTTATTATATTTATTTTAAATTTGTGTGTCGTCAAAATTCTTAGTAAACATAATGGTGAGTGATAATAATTTGTATTTGAATCGCAAATATCCGTGTTTGCTTCAGTAGACTACTTGTATTTTTAAACATTGTATTACATCATATTTAGCCTTATACATATCTAATAATAATGTTAATATTTGACTCACATACAAAAATCTATAGAAAATCCTCTTAGAGTCGACTTAAACAAATTTAGCTTTATTTTATTTATAAATCCCGGGGCCACCAAGCGAGGAAGGGAAATTATTTTAATCAAAACACTACTCAAATGTGAACTGAACTCACAACTATCGAAGGCGTGTACTGAAACACTTTTTATTAGGTACATCAAGATGGCTTCAAATTATTATGAACATAAATAAAAGTATATTAATATCTTGTTTCCGTTTCTTTTGGTAAATATTCTTTGTTTATATAATTGGTTGGTTATGTTAATGTTTAATGAGCATAATTAATTAACAAAATACAATATAATTATCCATTCCTTTTAATTACACGATGTAAATCATTTTCAAATATTAGTATTAAAATATTCAACGTACTTAATATTAAAAAAAACTTAAGTTTTAAAAATCTCGCAAAATTTAGTAATTACTGTTTATGGTTTATTAAACGTTAAGTTTACTACATTTTTGTTCTCCACTCTCCATAACAGTCTAACAACTTAGTGGCGGAAACTGTCGCGTTTACAGCCTCATAACATTTTAAGGGATAATTTTAAAACATGAAAAAATTATTAATACACCAGTATATCAAGAATAGAGAAAAACACGGATAAAAAACTATATTCTATAATTTTTTCCTTTTTTTTGTAGAGGGAATGCATATCCGTCCACGTAGGGCAAGCTGGCGTGCAGATGGGCGTCGCGTGCTGGCAGCTGTACTGCCTGGAGCACGGCATTCGTCCCGACGGCACTTTACCGCAGTGCAATGCTGACCCCAACCCGACTGATTCCTGCTTCAATACGTTCTTCTTTGAGGCTAACAGAGGGAAGATGGTGCCGAGGGTTGTGATGGTTGATCTGGAGGAAACTGTTATTGGTTAGCTTGAGCATTTATTGATTTTTGATCTTACAAAATTCAAAATCAACAAATTTCAAAATCATCTTTGTAATTTTATTATTTTTTCAATATCAATTAAACTTACTACCGCCAAATGCAGTGAACAATGTTAGTCAATTGCATTATATTACCAATAGAAACTACTTCTTTCTTATTTTTTGGATATAAACATGTATAATTCAATACGCTGGTTATAAAGGAAGAAACTAGTGATGAAACACTCCGTTCTCAATACATTTTTTTTGTTTAGGTGATAGCTAACACCTTGACTTTGCCTTTTACAACACTATATAATCCCGAACCACCTCGTATTGTCGTTATCTATGCATAGTAAAGTATTATCACAAAGTTGACCTTAAACTTAGACGAGGTCCGATCCGGGGAATACCGCCAGCTCTACCACCCGGAGCAGCTCATCACCGGCAAGGAGGACGCGGCCAACAACTACGCCAGAGGGCACAATTGTACCGGCAGGGAGGTTCTGGAGCCTGTCGTGGACAGAATTAGGAAGATTGCCGATCAATGTACAGGTTTGCAAGTAAGTGTGGTTTTGTCAACACCTTGGCAAGGCCAGCAGACAATGTATTTTAGTGTTTTACATATTTATATTAAGGAGATTTTCCTTTCACTTTGTATATTTTTATTATTTAAACATATATAGATATATACAATATGGTATCATTTACATTTATTATTCAATATTTAATTTTTATCACACCGAAACTTAACTTCCGCCAGTTAATCTTAGTCTGTCTCTTCCAAACGATCTCACAGAATGATTTTTGTCGTTGTGCATTTAATATTATTTTCAAATATATAATTAGGTACTTATTGTACATCAATGAAATATATGTATTTAGTCAGTTTTGTATCAAAGAAATTATTTTACAAAGGGTTTCTTCGTGTTTCACTCTTGCGGTGGCGGCACTGGTTCTGGGTTCACTTCTCTGTTGATGGAAAAATTGTCTGAAGAATACGGGAAGAAGAGCAAATTGGAATTTGCTATTTATCCTGCACCTCAGGTGAGGTTTATATAGGAAGTATTCCTATTATCTAGTTTAATATTTTTTCAGCTTCACATGTTGGAGAAGAGCCAGAGTAAATGAATATAATTTGTCCCCTCGAGTGGGAATCGAACCAACAACCATCGCGATTTACGGTAGAAAAGCAGCTTTACACTACGTTACTATTTAAAAATTGATCTTTTAAAATTTCAATTGCAAGACACCTCTTACAATAATATATATTATTCTTAGATTGCAATGAATGTTTATTTAAATAATTCATTTGTAATTAATTGAGTTCAGGGAAGGTTTTGTTTCCGCGACCTAAGGAGAGAAAAGTAAACAATATAATATACAGTACAGTTTCAAATAGCTTTAAAGTATATTGATTTTACGTACGACGCGACGGTTCACCGTTCAAGTTTAGCAATTAACCTTTTCGGAGGAGAATATATTAACATTATATGTGTATGTTAATTATTACATAGTTTTAGACTAAATGTTTTGTTTTACAAGAAAGAATGTAATTTATTTATAAGTTTTTCAGCGAATTAGAAGAATTCCCACAAAGTACTTATTTATATAAGGAAATCAATTAATTTTCTATGTTTTATTGCTCAAGATAAAATAAAAAAAATTCTCTGGTACAGATTGAATTCGAAATTTTTGCGTTTAGTCATATAAAATTAGCTATGTCATAACATCCTAGTTATAATACTTAAAAATGGGTGACAATATTATACTCACGGCCCCACTCGTATTGAAGTTTATTTCGTTAGTTCGTTTCGTTATAAAAACATTAACCTCATTCTGACACAGTCAGTTAATAAGTATTTTACTGAGAAATTAAAAAGCTAGTGAAAAATATATAACAAATTATATGTTTTTCAATAATATATAGTTGAAACCCCAGGTCTCTACAGCCGTCGTGGAGCCGTACAACGCGGTGCTAACGACGCACGCTACTATAGAGCATTCGGATTGCGCCTTCATGGTGGACAACGAAGCCATTTATGAGATTTGCAGGCGACGGCTCTCCATTGAGAGACCGTCGTATGCCAACCTGAATAGACTCATATCACAAGTAAGATTTTCAATTATTGAACCTTTTTTTAAAAAGTCGGTTAAATAATAAAAAAATAAATTGGTTATGTAAAATATATACATAGTGGTAGAGAAGTTTGAACCATTTGAAGTGGTTTGGTATGGGTTAAAATTTAGAATACGAGGTAAAAAAGTGGAGAAAGGTAGCTTTACTCAAGGAACGTTCTTTTCAACACAAAAATGGCCTGGATTTTAAATATAATGGAATCCAAAAAATCCTAATCAGTACCGATGGAAGGAAACAAAAAGCTTCTCGTTTTTTTCCACATAGTAGGGTATTCAACAGGAACCCAGTCCTAATATACTCCGTTCCCTAACTTTTACCCAATTTTCGAAAGATTGTGTATTGTGGCGGGATGTCGCGCTTTACCCACCAGAGTAGGAAAAAAAAAATGAAATATAGTCAATACCCCGAAGGGATATCGAACTGCGACACGAGTTACTACTTAAAAATCAATTAATATAAAATCTATGAAATCAGGTGGTCTCCTCAATAACTGCATCACTTCGCTTCGATGGTGCTCTAAATGTCGATCTAACAGAGTTCCAGACGAACCTTGTGCCCTATCCGCGCATACATTTTCCGCTAGCCGCTTATGCGCCTGTTGTTTCTGTTGATAAGGTAAGTCTAAAATGTTGAATATAGTAAATATTTAACTGTAAAAAGAATATTTTATTATATTTAACTTCGCTCTGGTAACGAGGCAAAGCGCGCTCAAGAATTACCGGCAAGTAGGAAAATGAGTATCTTAACACTAGGCTCCCATGTTCCCTCCCCCTACTCTGGATATAGCGTGGAGCTAAAAAAATGTAACTACGTCGTATATATATTTTAAAGCTTAATCCTACGTGTTAATTCTTTAACCAGGCATACCACGAAGGCATGTCAGTATCAGAAATAACTGCGGAACTGTTCGAGCCACAAAACCAAATGGTAAAGTGTGATCCTCGCAACGGCAAGTACATGGCGTGCTGTCTCCTCTACCGCGGGGACGTTGTTCCTAAAGATGTCAACGCTGCTATTGCCTCTATGAAGGGGAAGGCTGGGATACGATTTGTGGATTGGTGCCCCACTGGGTTTAAGGTAAGTATTTTTAAGGTAATATGGAATAGGTAATGATAAAAATCTAGTTAAAAGCTGTTGTCAGCTTAAGCTTAGTGATATATGATATATTTGATTTTTGATTAATTTTAGTATTTTTCTAATTGTTGAGAAAAATTGTGCACATACCATTATGAAATACTTTTAATATAGGTCTTTACTTACAGTGCCAGCCAAACTAAAAAAAATATTTTCTCGTTTATCTACCATGTACAGACACCGATCTGTTACATTTTTATTATATCAAAACACATTGTACCCACAGGTGGGTATAAACTACCAGCCGCCCTCGGTGGTGGCGGGCGGGGACCTCGCGCAAGTGAAGCGCGCGGCCTCCATGTTGAGCAACACGACCGCGATAGCGGAGGCGTGGGCCAAGCTGGATCACAAGTTTGACCTGATGTACTCTAAACGGGCGTTTGTCCATTGGTTAGTGGAGTTGTGATATTTTGAGGTCTTATTAGAAATTTTTGGTGAGAGACAGGACTTTTGACCAGAAACCAACGAATTTAGTGGCTCTAGCCTCAAGAGATATCAAAAAAATATTTCTGATCTTTCTTCTATTTCTCTAGTAGGGGTAATATTGAGACTTGCGATTTATATTAAATAACTGCTTACTAATAAATAATAAGACACTGTAATAAACAGGTACGTAGGAGAAGGCATGGAAGAAGGTGAGTTCAATGAGGCGCGGGAGGACCTCGCGGCCCTAGAGCGCGACTACGACGAGGTCGCGATGGACACGTCAGACTTACCCACAGATTGTACCGATGAATTATAATATTACATACACATTATATACCAACTTGGATATCTTGGGTTCAAGATCCCGTTTTGAAACTGATGTTTGTAATAGCGGATAGTGTTTATAGGTCATTTATATTATTTGCATATTATTTTTAAATTGTATCGTCTCAAAGTATTTGATGTAAGTGGACGCTACAAAACCGCGGCGACGTTTTTAATCGTTTATTATGGCAGAAATGCGAAATTGGAAAAAGGTTTGGAAAATGTCCACTGAAGTCAATTACTTAAGACCGTGAAGTACAATAGATTTGTAAATTTTTCTGATGCAGCTGCTTCAAATCCATTTCTTTGAATTTCGGTTTCATGAAGTTTGTTTTTGTATGTGTATTTGTAAGTGTAATTGTTTTGTGCTGTGTCGTGTTTTTTGATAAACTGTGTTTTTGTTATTTTGTAATAAATATTGTTTTTTTTTCACTCTGGTTTTTTATTTGTGATAAAAAAAAAGCTTGTACGACATTGCTTCCTCATACACGGTAGTGTTGGTTTCACGTTGCGGTATATTACATCACAGTTGTCCTGGGAAAATTTTAATAGGTTCCCAGGTGTCCTCTGCCTATTCTGCTATCAGCAGCTAAAAAAACATTATTTACTTTGCCCACTCCTTATAAGGTATTTTTATAAAGACTTAAAGATAAAATGTTAAACTTGAGATATTTTTGTATAGTTAATCATGAAAGAAAAGGTTAACAGCATTCCACTTTGCCATTGACATAAATACCGTATGTTGTTAAAAAATGTTGTTAAATCACAAGGGCCTTATACGCCAGCTTATATAATTTATACATACTTAGCCTTATAATGTTAGAAACTCCTATGTTACTCGTAGTTTTGCGAATGGTAATATTTACCATATATTCTATATCTCACTAATATTATAAATGTTAAGATAGGTGATGATGGCTATTTGTTCTACTTTCGCGCGAAAAACTACTGAACCGATTTACATGAAACTATAGTAATATGCTTAGTTGATATATCAGCAAAACATATAAGTTACAGCCGCAAGAGGGTCGCTCGGGTCAATATTGTAGAGTTAAGTTAAGAAATTTGTTTCTTACTTTTATTATTGTAATCCACGACACTCAATTATTTATAAGTATTTTACCACTCGAGGCGCAGTGGCACAAGCGTACACTGTAATCGTGGTTGTGGGTTCGCTTCCCACTCGGGAATGAAACATTTTATATGATCTGATAACGAGACAGCACAGCGTTGAGTTTCAAGAATTCGACGGAAAGTGGAGAACGGAAGTATTTGAATGGGGTACGGAATTTCTTACGGAATGGCTCCTAGGTTTCCTCTGCCCACCCTGCTACATACTGTATATAGCGTAAAGATTAAAGAAACAACGTGCGGCTTAAATAATTAAAGTTAATTCGATTTCAAGTTTCAAGGTTCTGTTCAGTTTGTTTTTATTATTAAAAAATTCTGACCTTATAATAGCTTGTATCTATATGTTATCGATTAAATCATTTCCTCGTTGTGTAGGAAAAATAAAGGGTTATTTTTATCGTCTTAAATTATTTTTAACCACTAGTTATAATTAATTCAATTAAAGGTTGACGCGTATAAAATATGCGTTGCCTTAAACATGCGGATGTCACTTTTTTATTATTTTTATATATCCCGCACACAGCAAGGTAGGCAGAGGAAACCTACTGCTAAGACACTTCGTTCCCCATTGTACGCTGTATTCTAGAGTAATTGCATGTTTCGTGGCGGAACTCAACGCCTCGCTTTGCCTCTGCTGCTTGAAATGAAAATATAAATTTAAATAAATATTTAATTTTCCCGAGTGGGGATCGAACTCACAACCAGTCACATATTTTTTTGTGTAATATGGAAATTCTGTGCATTGTTATTTTATTTAGTTAGTGAGAAAAAAATAACTGTCATTATTAAACTATTCCGCATTTTATAAATTTAAATAATGAAATGGACGGCGAGATTTTTGGTAACATCACTGGGATAGGAAAATTTCAAATTAAATCGATCATTATATTTTTACTTCTACGTTTTGTATACATTTAATTTGCGAACAATAGGTTAATTTTATTAGCACTGTCCAATTTTAATACCAACCAAAACACTGGATCATATATTTTAACAATTTTCAAGAGTTTTTGTTATACATATAAAACAATTAAATTTACACGAACTCTCGAAGCTCAGATCGACTTAAACCTTCATCACTTCAATTACATATTTAATTTCTGGCCTCACATAGAATATACAGGAGAAATTAACATATCCATATTATATAATATATAAACATTATTAAGTTAACACTTATTTCAAACACTGTTCAATTTCTTCGTCACTCAATTTCAGAAGTCTCATAGATTCGTCCCACAATCGTTTCGCTGTAACGTCATCGTATGCAGATTGCTTGGCGCTACTTAACTCACAGTTTTTGAAGAAACCACCACTTATGTTACCTGCGTTTTTGTCCAATGCTACATGTAAAGCAGTTTGGGCACCTTCTAAAGGCGTTTTGAAAATTATATATGCAAGACTACTAATAATGTATCCGAATATCGATCCAGTACAGTAGAATATAGCAGTGCCAACCGCCCCCGGGTCTACAGAGTTCACGACTACGTTGGCACCTTT
>HE671608.1:20721-37494 GCA_000313835.2 Heliconius melpomene melpomene | reverse complement strand
TTGCTTTTAATTATTTTTTTTTATTATTAAAAAAACAATTGCAGTTGCAAAGTGCAGTCAGTCAGGAATGTCATCATTGAATACAATACATATTACAAATTATACATTTTGTGAAAAAGTAAATAAATTAAAATAAATAAGGGAAATGTATGAATGTATGATAATACTAGTCATCGCTTGCAACTTCGTTTGCGTAGAGTTTAATACGTAAATATATTCACTACACTACCCCCCTATCTAAAGCTTCCAATTCTGCAGCCTGTATTCAATCTCTGTACAAGCGGGACTAGAAATTTTATACTAAATCATAAATCAATGTGAAGTTATGTTAATTAATTCTTTGTTTTATTCGTCTTATATATTTTTATTATATACTAGCTGTACACTGCGTGCTATGGCAGGCACCAACTAAAATAAATTTTGAAAGAAAGACATTACACAAATATTTAATTCATTTTGAGTCATCTTATTGATTTTATTCTATTTGAAAAAAAAAATTGATCCGTACCAAGTCAAAAACCTTCGTGGACTCATGCACAACAACTTTGCTAAAGATAAACTAAAGCAACAGCCGTGAACAATTACAATTTGCAATTTTTTTTTCTTATAATAATTATTGTATTCCATTTTTTAAGTAAATGTAGAAATATGATTTGTTTCAGGAAATCAAGTTGTAAATCTAAGTATATGAATTTTTTTTATTTATTATTTTATTTTCCAAGCCAATAAAAAGTTACATTAAGACATTCAACCAGAGGAGAATAAAAAGTTATAAACGGCATTTTTTTTACAAGAAAATCGCTTGAATGTCGAGAACTTGAACCTTGGATATCTCACTAGGATTCCCTGTGAGATAGGTAGAGAGAGAGAGATATATCCAATGATTGCTTGACGGATCTTATTATTGAATTTGAGTTAGAACAAAGAGCTTTAAATGACGGACGGACCGACAACAAATCAGGAGATTGTAAGTTTGAATTCCACTCGAGATGTTTATTTTTTTATGTATAAAAAAATCAGCTTCACGCTGTATCTCACATACAGCAGGGTAGGCAGAGGGAACCTCTTGTTAAGACACTCCGTTCCCCACTCTCCGCCGAACTCTGGAGGCATTGCATGTTGAGTGATGAAATTCAACGCCGTGCTTTGCCTTGATACTAGAGCGAAGAAATGAAAATATAAATTTACATAAATATTCAATTTCCTCGAGTTGGGATCGAACAAACAAACAGTCGATTTTGCAGAACACTTTGTGTTCCTGCGCCGCGACTGGCCTCAATTTATATATATAAAAAATATATTTATTTCGTGCCTTTTAACCTTACAATAATATAATGGAAACAGATATTTGTTTATAGGTACATATGTAGGTATGTATAAGCATAAATAACGTTAAACGACTAGCTGCTTACCTTCAACTTGGTAAACATATTAAGAAAATCATAATAATTTTTTTTTAAAGGCCTTGTATGTAAATTTTGTTTATGAGTTATTGATTCCCTTTGCCCTTCACGTCTTTTCCTGTATAGCAGTGAAAGTAGAGGGACTCCCTTTTCCACTTTCCGCTCAATTACCAAGACACCGTGTGTTGAGTGGCAGAACTCAACGCCCACTTTGTGTTGCGGAGTGCAGAGTGGGGAAATAAAAAAAAATTAAATATACCCTCCTCCTCCTCTATGGGGATTGACCCCACAATGACAACATGCAAGACTGAGCCACAGTTTGTTTATGTAGTAAATAATAGTTTATAATAAATACTTTAGCCTGAATTTTATTTGCGCATTTATTACACATTTATTGCCAAAGCTAAAGTTTCCTGAAATACTGAGTTTATATTCTAGGTCCAAATCCTGAAAAGTATTTTAATTATTTTTTTTATATTTTTAGATTTTTTTTCATAAATAGTTGGAATATGTTCCAACTTGTCCACTTTTTTACAATATTCATATTTTTTTGCTTTTAATATTTAAATAATGTTTATTTTGACATGCTGATAATGATTTTTGACTTTTTGTTTGTTAATGTTTTTTGTAAGAATGTTGCTTATATTTTTTAATTAGGTACTTAAGAGTCGTGGATTAGACTCTTGCTGAAATACAATCTAAAATACGTAACTATTATATCTTTTGTAGGGAACGGGAACGGAAAAAAAATATAAAACAAAATATAATAAAATCATATATTGCACAGGGAATTAATTATACATTAAAATATTACTTAAATATATTGAAATCTATTCAAAAATAATAACTTATTTCATATTCAATGGTCTAGCCATCAAAATATTTATATTTAAATATATGTATACTAATAATGAACTATTATTTTATTTTACCAAGAACATACATCATTTTTTATTTAGCTTTAATCAGAAATTAATAAATAGGTACATAGATAGCATTTTTCATATTCATTCTCCCCAAGTGAGAATCGAACAACGACCAACTTCCGTCGCGTTACAGTCACCCGCTTATGACCCTGCGCCAGGACGACCTCAATAACTTAATATGTACTAAAAATAATATAAAATATAGTATAGAAAATATTACAAATAAATATAGACAGACATACATTATACCTACAGTATACATATTACATGATTTAGATCGTTTAAAAATTATAATTAGCTTAATTTAATCATCAGTATTCTTCATACTTCATATAGTATTTTTCATGAAACAGTGTTTTTTTACATTTCTCAAAAACAAAAACTAATAATTGCTAAATTTATATACGATACGATTTTGTATCGTTAAATAACAATCAGTAATTTTTAATGAAAAAAATAATTACTTATTACATAATCTTCCATTGGAGCGTTCATTAATAACTAACTAGCGAGGAAATCATTAAAACTTTCCGCTTATTGCAATTCGAATTTTAGAATGATTTTATCGTTCTAGAGATATCAAGTAAAGGATTTTTTTTTACTTTTTAGGCTTAATTTTAAAATTTTATTGGACACAATTTTGGGGTGGGCCACAAACGATTCTGAAGTGGATACGGACTAACCCCAATCCCAATTCCTATGCCCATGGCCATAATATGTTTAATTATAAATATATAATCGTTTACGTAGAGGCCTTTAACATAAAAAAAAAAACATTTTTAATTTATTATTAAAAAAATTATTACTGTTTGGAGAAAACCTCTTGTTTTGGTTAATGCTCTCCAAACTTTACTATTGTCTTATGTATTATGTATAATATACTTAGTAAAGAAGTAAAAATATATCGTTTAATATTTAAGTATATGAAATAATATAAAACAAATTCATTTAATTAATATAATTATTATGTTAATTTTTTTTTCTTATTTTTAGACTTTCGAAACCCACACTATCATTCAAATTTACATAAGCATAAATATAATATAGGTAGTATATAGGTACATTAAAATCGATAATTACTTATATTACAGAATTGAAGAATTCATATTATAGCTAACATCTTTATTGAGAAACTTAATATATATAATATTCATAAATTAATTATACATCTAATACATATGGATCTTGTTGTATTTTGTACCTATAACAATATAAATATTAAACTTTTAGTAAGTAGTTTGTTACTGATTTTTTTTCACGCTGTAACCCCTATATAGTAGGATAGGTAGAGGGAGCGCCGTATTTCTCAACATTTGTGTTAAGTGGCGGAACTTAACGCTGCACATTGTTTTTCATATTAAATCATCAAAATCATAAATTTAATAGAAACAAATATTAGTTCAACTTTATCAATAAACTAACACATTTTTCAGGAGACAATAAGAAACTCTTTTAAATTAATATATTTTTTTATTTAATCTATATTAGGTCTAATAAATAAGATTGTTTAATATTCTGAACAATCTGTAGCGATAGTTGTGGGCTTGATCTCTGCTCGGGGGAATGATTATATAATAACCTCTTCTGATAATCTAAATTAATGAACAATTTTCTCTATTATAAGGAACCCGACATACTACTCCGTTCCTATTTAGCCACTTTTGTTCCCCACTTCACAAAACTTAACGTCCCTACGACTGGATTAAGGACTTTTTATATATTACCTTGTAAGATGCCAAATAATCTACATTTTCCTTAACGGTGGTGATTCCGATACATTGGGCGTGAGAGAAAGCCGTCTGATGTTAGGCTTATCGTATTCCTCCATGGACATCGCGCGGGACATCCTCCGCTCGACTCCTGGCGGAGGGAGGGAGGTCAGTTGGCTTTGCCCTTGACAGAACAGCAGGAGAGAATGTGCTACTTTTGCTGGCTATAAAAAAAAATAATTATAAAAAAATACAGTCAATTCATATGTATAACAAGAAGAAAAAAAAATATCATTATATTGAGGCGAGTTTATTATATGAGGGACATCAAACATGACGATTTTCAGGGTTCGACTCCCTTTGAATATGGTTCTCGTTCTTTGAATATGGCCTTTCGAGCGTGCCAGTTGACCACATATCACTTCGCCAATGTCACGTTGTATAGACAACAAGAAATGGTCTGATATTAGTGAATAAATAAAAAAAGTAATTTATAAAATAACACTTTATTACAACAACAACTTAAACAATTTTATTATTTAAAAATAAAATAATATGTTGGTAGATATGAATAAAAACATATATATGTGTCAAATATATGTTCTTTTTCTCTTATGGTATTTTATTTAATTTATTATATTCAGAGACCTGAATACTCATTACAATTTTTCCGTAATGTTTCAAAGGTTGTCTGGTGGAGATTGCTTAAAGCAATAAGACCGCCTTTGCATACGTGTTTTTCTTTAAATTTTATTTGTGTTGTTCTTTCTATATATTTCTTTTATGTGTGCAATAAAGTATATTCTATTCTATTCTATTCTATTCTATTCTACATTTATAACAAATCGCTTTAGTAAATACTATTTGGTAAACTTTTAAGAATTTATACACTGATGGTGTTCATGTTCACAAAAGGCAACCATCTTAACAGATTCATCCCAAAGTCTTCGAGCTAAACCTTCATCGTACGCCATTTGCTTTGGTCGAGCTAATTTACAATTTTTGAATAACTCTCCACTTATACAGCCAGCTTTTTTATCTAAAGACACGTGGATAGCCGTTTGAGCACCTTCCCATGGCGTTTTAAATAACACTGAGAACAAAAATGTTAAGATGGCACCATTATATTTTCCCGTACAATTAAAAATACTCGTACCCACTGCTCCAGGATCTACGCAGTTAACTACAATATTTGACCCCCTAAGCCTTCTCGCCAATTCACGTGAAAACAAAATTATACATAATTTGCTATTCGCATACAATTGGACTGGATACCAAGAATTTAAACTGTTCATCTTCTCAAAGTTGACACTCCCTATATGATGAAGTAAAGACGATGTATTCACAATTCTTGATGCTTCTAAATCCGTTCCAGTTTTATGTAACAAAGGAAGCAAGAGCAAAGTTAAAAGAAAGTGCCCAAAATAATTAACCTGCATCGCGAAATTCAAGCCATCTTTCGTTAGGAATTCACCAACAGTGCCAACTCCTGCGTTGTTGATCAATATATCTAATCTTGCTTCAGTTTTTAGTACATCTGTTGCAAATCTTCGTATAGATGAGTTACAAGATAAGTCCAAAAGTTTAAAAACAACTGCTTCATTACAAGTTTTTTCGATAGCCATTCTTTTTCCATTCATGCCTTCATCTATGAAGGGGCAAGCGACGATAACCCGAGCTCCTCTATCAGCGAAATCTATGGCTATCCTCAATCCCATGCCCGAAGTTCCACCAGTCACTATAGCAGTTTTCCCATCGAGTCTTACTTTGGATTTGCAAATAATATTCGTGTTTTTCTGATAGAGACCAACAATCAACGTCAATATGACGATGAAAATAATAATATATAGAAATATCATTTTGATACCTTAACTTTATAAATTTTTGACAATTTTAACTAAATTTTGGTTCTTTTTTTGTGAATGACACAGAGTTCTTTGATCGCGCATGTGGGTCACACTACGTTTGCTATGCTACTGGACGTATACACTTTTACTTTCGTTGTAATACCGGACACGTAACAATTAGTTAGGAAACGACTCGAGCGCATACCATCATTCATAATAATTGATAGTAAAACACATTTTTCCAAAATTTTTGCAAAAATTTCTGGAAAAAGAACAATATTAAATCAATATTTTGTTCCTTTTGTTCATATTAATAGTGTATAATTAACAGTGCATAAAGTGTACGAAAATTATTAAACTTACTATATATAGTGAAAATACCATAATTATTTAAACTAGTACAGTTACTATAATATAAATTTTGTTCTTATACAAATCGCAAAATTAATCATAATTGTTTTACAATACTTGTTGTATAGTAAACATAAGTATGTATATTTATTACCTCACGCATCTCACGCATTTTAATAAGTATCTAAAAAGAATCCATTTTTTAAACGAATGTAAAGTTATTTTCTATTTAACTACATAAAAAAGTCTATTTATTCATTCCGTGTAATCTATATATATAAAAGGACTTGTCCTCACTGACTGAGGTAAGACGCACGCACAGCCGTAACCGCTGATGGTAGAAACCTTAAATTTGGACAAAAGTTTACTTTCGTAATCTGAACATGCACTAAGAAGGGATTTTGAAAAATTTTAACCCTAAAGGGGTGAAATAGGGGTTCAAAGTTTGTATGGAAAAAAATTTAAATCGGCACCGATTTTTATAAAATTTGAAATTTAGATTTTTAAAAGTATTTAATTGAACACGTGTTTCATGGTTTTCTAGAATTCACTCCCTAAGGGTGCAAATAAGGGGTTGAAAGTTTGTATGGAAAAATCTTTAAATCGCCACCGATTTTTATAAAATTTGAAATTTAGTCTCTTAAAAATATTTCATTGAACACATTTTTCATGGGTTATTCAAAATTCATCCTTAAATACGCAAGCGAAGCTGCGCGCGTCCGCTAGTAAACTATAAACCTACAACTATGATATTAAATTTATCATTTATCAACTGCGCCATAGCGATGTCAAAAACAAATATCTATACATTTAATAAAATTAAAACTTATCGCAGTCTATACATAGAAGATATATATAATCTATATATATAAAAGGACTTGTCCTCACTGACTGAGGTAAGACGCACGCACAACCGTAACCGCTGTGCGTAGGAACGTGAAATTTTGACAGATGTTTACTTTCGTCATCTGGACATCCACTAAGAAGGGATTTTGAAAAATTTTAACCCTAAAGGGGTGAAATAGGGGTGGAAAGTTTGTATGGAAAAAAATTTAAATCTGCACCGATATTTATAAAATTTGAAATATAGACTTTTAAAAGTATTTAATTGAATACGTGTTTCATCGTTTTCTAGAATTCTCCCCCTAAGGGTGCAAATATGGGGTTGAAAGTTTGTATGGAAAAATCTTTAAAACGCCACCGATTATTATAAAATTTGAAATTTAAACTCTTAAAAATATTTAATTGAACATGTGTTTCATAGTTTATTAGAATTTACCCCCAAACTGAAAATAATTTCATAAATATATTTAATAAATATTCGTATGATTCAAGCGGGTGAAGCCGCGCCGGTCCACTAGTAAGATATATAAGAAAAACCATTTGTTATTCTATACGTTTGTGTAAGCTAATTTCAGAAACGGCTTGACCGAATCGGGTCGCTAGATTCAAATAATATTAGAAATACACACATTTACGCACATTTACACACATTTACGAACGATAACATACTATGAACCTAGCGATTGTACTATAACTAATAATACATTGACGTAGGTAATAAAATCATTAAAGAAAATCATAAATCATTGTAAGTAATTTAGTTCTGTCATCTAAGGCCTTGGAAGAATAACAAATGTAGGTAATTAATTTCAATAACAACATTTTTTTAATGAATGCTTATTTTTTATATTGAACCCAATTTATATAAATCTATAATTTACTTTGACGTTTCTTCTTTCGACCCCTTCCGATATTTTGGATAATTCCCCCCATTCCCCAAATCCAAATTTTACGACATATCGTGGATGGTCTGGAGTACTGGATAAGCAAATGTATGTTATCTATATTTCTATATTAATATTATAAAGCTCAAGAAAGAATTTTTGGTTAAGCGCATTAATCTCAAAAACTAAGTTTCTAAATCAAAAAATCTTTTTGTGTTGGCTATCAGCCATATTAATCACGTTAACCAAGTCGATGTAACCCGCTATACTGCAATTAAAATGTGTCATATGTCATGAGTCATATGTCATGTGTAATACACAACGAGTCATTATTTCCATATGACCACGCGGACAGAACTACACGTAAAAACTATTTAGCTACAAAAATATATACTTACAGCTTCAGCCAACACATCGCCTACTTTATCCACTTTCAATATAGTCACTTTATCTTTATCTAACTCTTTATACATCTTTTCCACCACAGTCGAGTAAGGGCTGAGCATTCCCGTTATAAGGAGGATATCTGGTTGACAACCTCGAAGGATAAGATCTTTGCGACTGGAATATAAAAATATATAAAATAAAGTAAAACTAAAATACTCGTTTTAACATTTTTTAAGTGTTATTTCACTAAGACATGAAAAAAAATTGACGATTAAAATAATTTATGTAGCAAGAACCGAGCCCGTGCCTCTCGTTTTAAACACGCTGTAAGCCTTCCGTGCCCTTTTCTGTTCTTATCTCTTTTTGTTTTATTATAATTTGTAGTTTATTTTGGGTATACTATTCACGCCATTAAAGTTGTTCAGAAGAGTTTTTTTTTAAAAAGGGCTTCCGTAGTACATACAACAAACCTGTTTTTTTGGCCGTTTTTTATAAATAAGACTTTATTGTAAATAATTACACTTGGTTTGTTTATTAAAAAAAGAAGCTAATAAAACTACTTACTTTATAAAAGCTCGCACATATTGTTTAATATTGTGCGTGTTTAAGTTCCCGCGGAGACGCGAGCGGTATTCCGACAATGTGCGCTCACGCTCGCGCTCGCCTTCATACGAGTCGCTGGATATTTGCTATTGAGAAAATATAGAAAAAAAAAATTTTTATACGTTTCCACATACATTTTAGACACACACATTCGTTTGAGGTTTGAATTTACAATTTGATGGTTTAATTATTAATCCTTAGAAATGATGATACATAGTCTAGTGCTTCATCAAAGCGAGGCAAGAGTTCCGCCACTCATCAAGTGATGTGATCAATGATCATTGAAATGAGAATTCAGGGGAAAATGGGGAACGGAAGTGTCTGAATAAGAACTAGACTTAACACTAGATTCCCAGGTTCCCTTTGTCTATCCTGCTATGTGCGGGTTAGGGTTTTTTATGAAGATTAGCGTATAAAAAACAAATTGTAGAGGTTTTTTTGTATCAATCTCCTCAAATTGTAAATTTCAAATACAAACATACTACCTCTTGCAAATATTAATATATGTACTATATACATTTACTTCACAAACAAGCTATGAGGCAAGACCAACTAATGTTAATAGAACAAACATTGAAAATCATGTCCGTATGATTTATGAACGATCGACAACAAAGTAAACTATAGATGTATTTAAATTTAATATTTGTTAATATGTAGGTATGCTTATATTTTTTTAAGGCAAAATTCTCATTACAAGCATCTTACATACAATTACTCTAATATAAGCAGGAAAAATAATTGAAAAACAATAATGAAAAAATATATATTGTAGGAGAAAAATAAGATAAGGAAGATAGTTTTAATGAATAATGAAAATGGAAATGTTTAGGTAAAAAAACATTAGTAAATAAATAAAAAAAAACGAAAAATATCACTTAAAACAACACTACAACAAAAAAAACACATTCCTTACCTTAATTTTCCACACAGCTTTGACAATTTTTTGATCATTTTAATTTAATTTCCTCATTTAATTATTTCAAAAGAACTTACTTAAAATTAATTTATTTAAAAATAATTAAATTGATTTCTATTAAACTGTGATTATTATGTTGGGACATGGGACACATGTTCCCATATGTATAAGTGTGTAACTGTATAGGATGGTATCACTAAATAGAAAAAGAGAGTCAAAAAAATGGGAATTGTCTTAGAGTAAAAAAACAATTGTGTATATGTTTCTCATTATGCCTAAGAAAATCACTTAAATGACCAAAAAACCATCCAAACAAAAAGAAATTAGTCAAATTAGTCACACAAAAACACTACCTGATAACTATAACTGGATATAAGGGGGTCGGGGTCGTAACTCACGTGTCCAAATTTATGATAAATGAGAAAATCTTCTTCAGATTGAGATATATCAGTGCCACGCCACCTGGAGAAACGAGTTCTGAAGGCATCTGCTACAGATGATGTGGATCCTGTACAGTTGACTAGGATGAGACCTAAGAGACGTCTAGGGTGTGCCAAGCCACATCTAGCTAGGACATTGGCGCCCGCGCCTTCCCCGAGACCCACAGCGTAACGTACGTGTAGGAAATCTAACACTGTTATTAAATCCTCGCCCAGTGTTTGTAAAGATGGGAACGGGTAGCTGAAATAAAGAAATAAGGGTATATGAGAAAAAAAATATATTAAATATATATATTTTTTACTTTGTAAATAAATAAAATGTAAATTAGAAATTTAATCAGTTTCACGCTGTATTCCACATGGTGCAGGGTAGGTAGGGAGAACCTAGTGTTAAGACACTCCATGACTCCTCTCCAAGATTGACATACTATATATGTATAAAAAGGAAACTGTCACTTGTGTTTTTCAAAACGTCACTAACTTTCTTATTCTATACATCAATTGATCATGCAAGTCATGTAACTGGCGTTGCACCAATACAATTAGGTAATAAATCATGTTCAGTATGTTACATAACATCCATACCTATATTATAAATTCGAAAGTAACTCTGTCTGTCTGTCAGTGGCGTAGCTAGGGTATTTGCTGCCCGGTGCGGCTTAGGAGATTTGATGCCCTTTAAAATGGTCTAAGGTCTAAAAAAACAAAGTGATCGTCGACGTTCGTGGGTTCTAAAAAAAAAACGTGATCGTCGACTTAGATGCCCCTTTCCTTTTGATGCCCGGTGCGGCTTAGGGGACTTGATGCCCTTTAAAATGGTCTAAAGTCTAAAAAAACAAAGTAATCGTCGACTTTGATGCCCCTTTTCCTTTTGATGCCCGGTGCGACCGCACCGCTCGCACCCCCCTAGCTACGCCACTGCTGTCTGTCTGTCTGTCTTTTACGCAGTCAGGGCCAAACCGCTAATTTAATTGTGGTAAAATACTCATATAGATACTTGAGGGTCTCGGGATGAACATAGGATATTTTTTTTCTCATATTTGTAATATTTTCGATATATACCAATATATTAAAATACTTATTAAATTGAAATGTAATTTATTCCGCCATGTTGATAACAACCGTCGCTATGCGACCGTTGCTAAGCAACGATTTGCAAAGTTTGTTGTTAGAAAACGTCACCCAAAATGAGCTTGCTTAACGCATCTCTCTATTGAAAACTGAAAATAATTTCATAAATATATGTAATAAATATTCGTATAGTTCAAGCGGGCGTAGCCGCGTTCGGGTCCACTAGATAGTTATAAACTATGTTTTTTAACACTTAAAGGCCAGTCGTGGTACAGGCGCACAATAAAAGTAAAATCAACTGGTTGTGGGTTCGACCGCACTCGAGGAAATTAAATGTTTATTTAAATTTATATTAATTTCTTCGCTATTGATTCGAATAATAATTACATTATATTATTAAATGTATTAGGGTCAGCAGCACAGCGTGTAAGTGTAAAAGCGACGGTTGTGGTCGATTGACAATCGGGGGAAGAAATTATTTATACTTCCTTCGTCTACTAAAATGCAATGTCTCAAAAATAGCGATATCGAATCTGCTTACCCTGATAAATGCGAGATACCTTTTGTGATGTAAAACTTACGATTCAGGTAAATCCGGTGAGTTTTCTTCATGTCCCGGCACGTCCACGTGAATGAAGCAAGATCGCTCTTTGATTTCCGCCATTGCGGGGTGGTTCACGAAATCTACCATAGAGGTATCTGGAATACAGTTTTGATATTATGTTAATAATATTTCATACTGGATAAACTAAGACAAAATTCGCCTTCACTTAATCGATTGTTTTATTTAAATTTTGCTATGAAATTTCGAGTATAGAAGAAAGAACCCTTAAAAATGTTGGAGATTCGTAAATATAAAAGTATCAGTAACAATTTGTATATATTTGTTATATATTTTATAAATAATTTTAACAAATGAAAACTTACGATTGGTGCCAAGATCGTGGACAGTTACGAACACACATCTCTTGTCTTGCTGACTTAGATCACCCTGAAATTAAGAAAAATAAATCTAATTTATTAAAACAATAACATTTCTATAATAATAAAATAGAGGGAAAAAATGTAAAATAAAATTAAATGGGCTTACTTTTCTCTTATACATATTGTTTACAAAATAGTTTTCAAAAAATATTATTTAATAAAGATTTTGACATCTTAATGAATAAATATTCAAGCTGTATCCATATAAAGCTCATGCCAAAAGTAAAAATAATAATAAAAAAAATATTTGGTACCGAAATTACCTGCCCATGTCTTTGTATAATTCCCTGGTTTGCAGCATAAAAGTAATTTAGAATATATTTATAATAACATTAGGCCAATTACTGTTAACTTTTAAGAACCTGTAACCCTAGTGACGTGTACGCTGTTTTTACATATAATAGAAACCCATTATTAGACATTTTCTAACCAAATATGCTGAAGAAACTAGACAAGAACGTATGTACTCATATAACTCATATAAGCCGTATAATTTAATAACTAGAGTAAGTCATCCAAAAGGCGCAAGTTAGTAGGATTCGCCTGCTACGTCCGAAATTATTTATAGTTAATTAATTATAGTTTTTTAATTGTATCACTTAGATCCTTCGCGGACATTGTACTTTTCTTCGCTTTGTACCCGCACATAGCAGAGAAGGCAGACGGAACCTGGAGATCGGTGTTAAACTACTTCGTTCTCACTAAGACATTTTCGTTCCACACTATCCGGAAAATTCTCGGGGCAATGCGTGTTGAGTGGCAGAACTAAACACCGCGCTTTGCCTCGATGCCAGAACGAGCAAATGAAAATAAAATAAAAATTTCACTCAATCAAACTCACAACCGTCGTGCTTACATGTAATTAGACGTTTAAAAAACGTTTAAAAAAGAATAGAACTAACAAAACATATTTATGTCACCTGTGTTGTTAGTGTTAGTGGGACACTCGATGACCTTTTCCGGCCTGAATTGTTACTATTATTGTCACTTTTCTCGCCACATTTGAGCGCCTAATGAAATGTTAAACGACGCAACTTTTTTCACACCGTTTACTCTGTCGGTAGGATTTTTTTAGGAAAAAAACATAATGCTGAGATTTTATGTGTTTTGATTCAAAATAAAAAGTCCAACGATAATTCTCAATTTTGTGAAGATATTAATTTTCCTTATAAGGATCGATTTGATTTAATCACGTTTTTTTTGGTATGAAATTAATAGTTAAACAAACATTTAATTATCATTTTCTTACATTTACACTGCATCCCTCGCATAGCAGGGTAGGCAGAGGGAACCTAGGAACCTTGTATTACACACTCCACCCCGTTCTAGTTAAGACATTTCCGTTACCTTTCCACTTACAATTAATAATAATAATGTTATTACAAATTGTAACTTACCTGTACATGTACATGGATGTCACCACTACGGTCAGTGCTGACGACATATTTCTGAAACAATAGAGAAGTATTTTAGTCATAGGCATCTCTTCTTATCGTCTTTTCTATATATATTAGATATTTATAACACAGGGAAAATAATCAAATGAATATCACTCTATTTTTTCTCTCTTCAATTACGCAACTCAATTAGTTATTACCCTGATATTGAAGTTATATATTTATGAGTTTTAATATTTTATATGAGGATGGGGACGGGCAATGGTGGAGAACGGAGTGCCTTAACACTACGTTCCTTCTGCCTACCAAACTATTTAGTTAAATTCTGACCCACTGCGTCAGGACGCGGGGCTTCATTAATGTAATGTATTTAAATATATCTTTTTACAACTTTTCAATATGCCGTACTCAAATATAGTGTATTTTTTATGTCTTTTAGATCACAAGTTTCGGTCGCATAAAAATATTAGTTATGAAAAGTAGTTGACCAAGTACTGTATTAATAGAAAATCTTTTAGTAAATAGCAAAATCTTAATATAAGCATTACTTCCTATGAAATATTTGCGAAAGCTTCGATGATGCATCGTGTTGATATATCGACTTTACATAAATAATAAATTTTCTGCCTAACCAATATTAATTTTAACTAAGAAATTTAGGCCGTTATGACGCACAGGCACAGCGTCTAACTATAAGCGCGACAGCTGTAAGTTCGATTCCCAGTCAGGGGAATGAATAATTTTCTTCGCTCTGATAACAAGAGAAAATCGGAAGTTCTCAACACAAGGTTCCTTCTACATACCCTTCTTAATAAAATTAAGAAGTACGAGTACGGAAAGCTTTGTTTTGTTACCAGAGCGAAAAAATGAAAAAAAAATTACTCATGTGAGAATTGAACCCTCAACCGGCGTCTATTTATTTTATGCGTATTATTATTATACATAATATACAAATGTACCTATAGACGGGTCTTCTGCGAGAATAAGCTGTTACGAAATATCGGTATAGTTTTGACATAAAGCCAATGGCACAAATTTAGTTTTATGGCATGTTTAGAAATATAAAACTGCCGTTCATACGAATAACAATCTTAGTGCCATATACTAAACGTTCTAACACCTAGTTCTATGGACCAATGCTAGGTTTGATGCTTAGACGAAATAGACGCTGTTAGCTACGAAACGTATTTTTTTAGTGCAAATACATATGTATATCTCTCGTACAAATAACTGAGGAAAGCTTCACGTTTTATCCTGCTATATGCAGGATAAGACAGAGAGAGAGAGAGAGAGAGAGATAATACCTACCTAGTGTCAAGACACTGCGCTCCAAGCTTATGTACTCGCGAGTTGAGTGGTTGAACTCAGCGCTGTGTTTTGTCTTTTTTAAGCGCGAGAATGATATTAATTCATTTTCCATATATGATTCGAATCTACACTTAGGGGATTAATTACATTGTTTATCCACAAATTTTCTCAAAATCACCAAGATCTTTGATTTCATTGACATATTTTCCAACTTAGGGAAAAAGGCAAGTTTCAAAACTTCATAATTGACATATCTATATTAGAAGTAGGTTTAAACTTTTAAAGAAATAGGTTTCAATAAATAACATACTTCTTGCTATTGAAATTTACTGTTTAAACAATCAAAGAGCAGTTACTCGTACGTTCAAACATGTGACCTTCATATCAAATTGGCTCTTATATTGCCCTGAATGCGAAATATCAACAAACAATAGGCAAAGGAAATTACACAAAGAATCGAATTTCATAACCTCTTCCGACTGTTATTTTCAGATTATTGTTACAATAATATAGTCAATTAGTTAGTCGGATTGTTGGATCCAGAATACGCATTAAATTTTCTTGGGATGGCTGTTCCGATGGCCTGTACTTTTAAATGTATTTTTTTCTAAATATATATTTTAGAACACCGCCAGTCAACATGCAATGCTTCCAGAATTCGTCGGAAATTGGGAACAGAGTGTCTTAACACTAGGTTCCCTTTGCCTACCCTGCGGAAATGCGCGGGAAGCAGCGTGAAGCAGCGTGAACATCAACATTTAAAGTACCTATAATATTTTTTATAAGTTTAAATAAACAATATGTATAAGCAAATTTAAAGGACGCTGAAAGAGTAGATAACCTTTATGTCGATAGCTCAACGTCTATGGATATTTCACCTGTTTGAATGACAAAGGAGAAAGAATTTAATACTCACACAAGAAATTCGACGACGACGAATTGGATATCTTTTTAAATTAAGTTCTGTTTTATTTCTTTATATACTTGTGTTATTTTTTCCTACACCTATGTAGTGTTTCTACTCTCCTAAGAGTAGCCAAACCTAGTGTTAAGAGCCCACGTAGTGCTCTATTTTCGAAATATGGCGTGTTGAGTGACGCACAAAGCAGGCAGAGGGAACCTGGTAAATTGATTTGTTCCCTAAGTTCCCTAGGTTAGAATATATCATTGAAATCAAAAAATCGTGATTAAAAGAAAATAAGATTTATACTTTAAGACGATTTTATAAAAATGAAAGTTTAAAAATATAGATATAAAATAACACCCACAACGGCCACTGAAACGAATTGTTTACTAATAAACTTTGACCTTGACGTTAAAGAACACGTACCTAACGTTGTTGTTACCAAAACAGTGCAAATAACCTTTTAATTACCTATTTATTTCCAATAAAATAATTTAAAATTGCAATTTTAATTAGTTTTATCAATATATTTACCTATGTAATGGCATAACGGCTCAGCGTTAATAATTAATTTACCTCGGTGGGAATCGAACTCACAGTGGTAAAAGCTACCACAGTGGTAAAAGCTACCACTGTGAGTGAGAAATGTTAGGTATTTTGTGGTATTGGCTAGGAGAGGAAGTGCCGTAACTCAACACCGCGTTTTGTCTTATCAGAGCAGGGAAATGAAAATAGTTTATTCAATCAAAAAATATTTATATCATTATATTTCAAGACTTGGTCATATAAAATAAAAA
>HE671607.1:293703-307315 GCA_000313835.2 Heliconius melpomene melpomene | reverse complement strand
AAGTTGGGCTGATTGCCCTAGTTTAAGTTGGGCTGATTGCCCTAGATTTAAGTTGGGCAGATTGCCTTCAGTTTCAGTTGGGCAGATTGCCTTCAGTTTCAGTTGGGCGGATTGCCTTCAGTTTCAGTTGGGCGGATTGCCTTCAGATTCAGTTGGGCGGATTGCCTTCAGATACAGTTGGGCGGAATGCCTTCAGTTTCAGTTGGGCGGAATGCCTTCAGTATCCGTTGGGCGGATTGCCTTTAGTTTCAGGTGGGCGGATTGCCTACAGTTTCAGTTGGGCGGATTGCCTTCAGTTTCAGTTGGGCGGATTGCCTTCAGTTTCAGTTGGGCGGATTGCCTCCAGTTTCAGTTGGGTAGATTGCCCTAGTTTCAGTTGGGCAGGATGCTGCCAAATTCGGTTGGGTAGATTGTGCCTAGTTTCGGTTAGGTAAATTGTACCAGTTTCATGTAGACAGATTGTCCCAGTTTCATGTGGACAGGTTGTCCCCAGTTTCGGTTAGGTAGATTGTACCAGGTTCATGTGGACAGATTGTCCCAGTTTCATGTGGACAGGTTGTCCCAGTTTCATGTGGGCAGATTGCCCCAGCTTCATGTGGGCAGATTGCCCCAGTTCATGTGGGCAGATTGCCTCAGTTCATGTGGGCAGATTGCCTCAGTTCCAGGTTAACAAATTGCCGCAAAGCTGGATCATCTACCAACTTGGGCCAAGTAAACGCGCAGGTAGCTGCCGCGTGCTACCTTAAGCAGACCATCAATGATGACAGCATCACCTTTGACCCCGTGAGGTGCCTAGCAGACTTCTGCCGCCACGTTTCACGGAGGATTCTAATCTTCGCTGGCTCGCAGCCAGTGGGAGTGGAGGAGCAGCACTGTGAGGAGGGACAGATTGCCGCAAAGCTGATCACCTACCAACTTGGGCCAAGTAGACGCGCAGGTAGCTGCTGCGAGCTACCTCGAGCAGACCATCAACGGTGACAACATCATCTTTGACTCCGTAAGGTGCCTAGCAGGCTTCTGCCGCCACGTTTCACGGAGGATTCTGATCTTCGCTGGCTCGCAGCCAGTGGGAGTCGAGGAGGAGCACTGTGAGGAGGGACATATTGCCGCAGGTTCAGGTTGGCAAATTGCCGCAGGTGAAGGTGAACAGATTTCCGCAGGTTAAGGTTAGTAGATTTTTGCAGGTTTAGGTGAGCAGATTGCCACAGATTAAAATGGGCAGATTGCTGCAGCTTAAAATGGGCTGATTGCCGCAGTTTAAAATGGGCTGATGGCCGCAAGTAAAGGTGGACAGTTTTCCGCAGGTTAAGGTGAGTAGATTTTGCAGGTTTAGTTGGGCAGATTGCCACTGATTAAAATGGGCAGATTGCCGCCGCTTAAAATGGCAGATTGCCGCAACTTAAAATGGTCAGATTGCCGCAGTTTAAAATGGGCAGATTGCCGCAGCTTAAAATGGGCAGATTGCCGCAGCTTAAAATGGGCAGATTGCCACAGCTTAAAATGGGCAGATTGCCGCAGCTTAAAATGAGCAGATTGTCACAGCTTAAAACGGGCAGATTGTCGCAGTTTAATATGGGCATATTGCCGCAGGTTAAGGTTAGCAGATTACTCTAGGTTCAGGTGGGCAGATTGACCCAGGTTACGTAGGTAAAAATTGGCCCTAGTTTAACATG
Organism: Heliconius melpomene melpomene; assembly: GCA_000313835.2. NCBI lineage: Eukaryota > Metazoa > Arthropoda > Insecta > Lepidoptera > Nymphalidae > Heliconius > Heliconius melpomene. The sequence goes on along the minus strand of HE671607.1, from coordinate 305,642 downwards.
GCAGATTGCCTTTAAATATTGTTTGTGAAAGCTGTAAATTATTTTTGTAAGAGACATTGTTACAGTCAATTATGTAAGAGTTATGAACCATAGTTATTCTCTTTTTGTTTTGTTTTTTTGGAAACACGAGGTCGTGTTTCGGTGCAGGACGGCCGAACTGTAAGACAATTGTCAGTGTGAGGGTATTTTACAGAAAATAAAATAATAATACCCACATAATTATTTATAAAAGAGGAAGGGAACGGCTATAAAAAGTGACGTTTTTGAAGGATTGAGTCAGTACGTCGTTATTCTGCCTGTCGTAAGGTGTAAAATTGTGACAGTGTTCAAGTATTTAAAATCAGTGTCATTGTTGGAACTATGCGTTTTAAAACGTGTATAAGTGTAAAGTGTTATATAGAAACAGTGTTAGAAGTGTGTATATGTAAAAGAGGAACAGTAAATTATGGTTATTTAAGTATTTTCTTATACTTACCACCTGACATTTTTACATTAATTAATAAAAAAATAATTTATCTCAAAATTTATTTAAAATTGGGTTAATAATAAAAAAAATAACCTACAGAATACAAATAAATATGAGAAAACTCGTCAGTCCGTCCGTTCCAACATACCTATACAAGTCCTAGATAAACATTGGCAAAGCAAACGTTACTGGTGGAACGAGTAAATATACATTTGTAAAGGTGAGCCGATGGCCAGTCGACAGACGGGCATTAGTTAAATGCTTTCAGAGCTCATTTTTAAATAGACTTTTGAATTCATTTGAAAATGTTAGCGCTTTTTAGAAATAAAATTCCGAAATTAAAAAAGAACTTAAATAAAGTCGGAAGCGCTTATCGAGGGTTCCGTATCAGGTTCATGGTTATATGTCAACGGGAAGCAAGTATAGTTTATTAAAGTTGAGCGGAGCCTACATGATCATATCTTTTGACTACGTATACTTAGAGCTTTAGTAAACTTACCGTAGACCCTTATGTTATTTTATATTAATTTTTGTTTGATACCTTTATCCTCCTCCTCTCACAAAAGGGTCTTAACACACGAACGGATTAGGAATAAAGTGAGAATTCAGCCACTCCTATAAGAATTCTTTTATTGCAACACGGAACCCTAAAAATGTATTTTCAATGTATCTAAGCTCCCTATGAGAACTCAATTTATCTGTAGCAAATATAGAGAATAATATTTTTATATATACTATGTAGATTTTTTTTATTATACTAATTGTTACTATATCGGGACGCAGTTAGCAATGTCTATTTTATTTTAGTTAGGTACTTATTCAATTTCTATTTGAAATATCTTTTTGCTTCTAGCTGTATCTTGAATTTAATGACGTAGACAGATGAAACCTAGTGTAAAGACATTCCGCTCAATTTTCGAGAGATTAGTATACGGATATTAGAGATACGTATTGAGTGCTGTATATCAGAGGAGCGAAAATGAAAATAGTTGAAATATACTCGTCACGTATCAAAATTTAAAATATCTTTAAAAAGCGTACTTTAAAATATAAAATGAACTCAAATATAGATCTTAATAATAGAATCACAAATAAAGAAAGGCCTTTTAATTAAATTTAGCTAACTAACTAAATAATAAACAATAAAAGATCACTAACAAAGGTATATTTACAGCCAAAATATATAAAGTTCGTCTCGAATGGTGCTTCAATTAATTGAAGTATTATAAACATTAAATAACAAATACGATGGGCACTAGAGAGCTTTAAGAAAAGTTAAATATAAGCCGACCTTCGGAAAATATCGATCGGTGTATTTAAATTTACAAATTACTGACACGCCCTGGAGATATGATAGACATTTCAAATAATTACCCTTGAAAGTAATAATATTAAGTAATAATAGATTTTGCTTCATTAAACCGGTAGGTTAATATTGAAAGATTATTTTTAAAAGCTTTTGTGTAATTTGGTATTAGTAAGGTAACATTTTATAGTTTTCAAATCTTGCAAACTATATTCATCCACTTCCTGATATTCAATTGAGTTGAAATTTTGCAATGAAGTGTAGGTCAGTTGACAATGCAGTGATAACCACAAGTTGAGATAGAACTATAAGACCAGCTAAACTATTAAAGAAATGGTTCCTTATTTTAAAATTTTAAAATATTTAATTTCCTCGAGTGGGGATCAAACCCACAACCAGTCTTTATGCCTCTGCGCCACGTCTGGCCTCATACATATTTTAACATATAACTTAATTAAGTCCCAAGAAGTGACTCAACGTACATACACACAAACAACTTTAAAAGATTCTCTGAATAGATAGCAAATTGAGGAGTTGTACGAATAGTTCATACATTCTGTTCCAGTCGGGGGATTTTGTTTAATTAATGAAATAGTTTCTAAACCCGACCCGCTTTTGGTCTCCAGTCTATATAGATTTCTGTGAACATGTTAGGAATAATTGTCGTTTCTAATGTGAAGTGGAATTGAGCTTTATTATATTAGTTTTAAACGATGAGCTTTTGAGCCAGTAGTCTATATTATTGTTTAATTAAATTTTTATTTAGTCATTTATATAATCCCCTGGATGAATGAGGGATGGATAAAAGTTTCCTACGATTTCAAAAGAACTTTAGGAACTTTTTCGGATTTGCAGTTTTTCCCGCATACATTCCTGTATATATAGGCTGAAGGAACTCAGTGTTCAGATAATCCATGCTTCACGCACCGCCCAACTTTCGAGACACATTGAGTGGTGGAACTCAACGCTGCGCTATGTTTTTTTAACAGAGTGAAGAAATTAAAAAAGTTATTTTCCCGAATGGGAGTCGAACGCACAACCGACGCGTTTACTTGTGCAACTTATATTCAAGGTAGATACAACCTACACACCATATAGAAATAGATATACAAATATTATCTAGTTGTGATCAGAGACGGTCGTAAATCTTTGTGAATAAATCATCTTATCTTTGGCATGAAAAAGTGTGATTGAACAATATCTTTTCGATATTCGATTTACACGTTTTTGTTCTGAGACAAGTCTTGGCGCACGCGTGCGACTGTAAATGCGGGTTCCGGTTGAGGGTTCCGTCTTAACCATCACGAAGAAACGAAAACAATTTATTTTCCTGATTGACCTCTGCGTGACGACGGCCTAACAAAAAATAGATACATTTAACTCACTCAATTTTCCACAACACCGACATTACCCCTTTACACGACCACCCTAAAAATAAATTCAAAAGTGGCCGTAACGATCCTAGTTTATTTATATACCTACTAAAGGCATCGCCCGAGGTTGGATGGGTGCTCATGAAATTTGCCAAGACAGGGTTAGGATCAAAATAGACATTACGAATACATGAATAAGTTGAGTAATTATATCCATACCGAATGCATGTTCCGCTAAAGTTACTTAGATTCAAATAATATTATAATATTTGAATGATAATGATATCGATAATCGATATGTATGACTTCCAAGTGCATGTAGTATATTTGCAGTAGAGACCCTACTAATTCATCGTCCCACATATGACGGTATAGGCGATGATTGTAGATACAATAACAACTCGGGGAAAGGATTTTTTTCTTTTAACCCTTAAAATATTTAAGTTTCGCCACTCAACACGCAGTCTCGAAAATTAGGCGATAACTAGGGAACTTGAGAGTATCTCAAACCTAGGTTCTCTCTGTCTACACTGCTGTTTCCCGCACAGAGTGAACCTAAAAAAAACTTTAATATTTATCACACAACACAACGAGTAAAATACATAGCTTGCACACAAAAAGCCTATAGAGCATATTCTAAAAACAACTAAAGACCATATTTTCCCGACGTCGCGCGTCGCCTGCCGTGTATATAGAGCATTACTCACGGCCGATTGCCATCTAATCGGCGACAGTTAGGCGTTGGGCGCTCTCGGCTCGGTCGAATTTATCAGCACAACGCTCGCCAGAGGACCGACCAGCGACCCTGATGTGGAACTATAAAATTTTGATTACACTTTCATCTCGATAGTAAAATGATATATAGGTTCACGCTGTATCACGCACTGGTATACGCATGGTAGAGTAGGCAGAGGGAACCTAGATTTAAACACTTCGTTACGTCGTAAATGTCAGTTCGATTCCTATTCTGGGGAAAGAACTAAATTCATTTTTTTGGAATTATACATGTACTGACAGCTGCGTCACGACGGCGTCATCAAAAATTTTTATACAAGAAACAAATATTAAAATAAATACAAGTTTTCTTACAATTAACGAATAAAACTTGAAAATAATGAGAGGTCGAGGTGGTGCCTTTGGAATTCGGCACTTACGTGAATGACGTGACCTATTTCCGTTGAGTGGTGGTACATTTTTCCACGCTCAACCCGTAGCCAGAAACGGAGTATACCTACCCCATTATAAATCGAAGTACTATATATTTCATTATTTCTTTATATTTTTTTTGCTTCACTCCGTATCCCGCATGGCAAGGTAGTATGAGGAAAGTTAGTGTGAAGACATTCTGCACTCTATGTATCACTCAATTGAAACATTGCGTGTTGAGTTGCGGAACTCAATACTACGCTTTAACTTGTTACCAGATCTTCAGAAGCCGTGCTCTTGCACCACGACTGGTTTCATTCAGTGTTCATATTTTTTTTACTATTTTCTTATAATATTGAAATTATCATCATAGACGACAATCACACAAACAATTCAGAAGTCTATCATCTATATTTTATTTCTTGTACCTATATGTATTACTTGTAGTATGTAGATATATTAAAATGATTCGATGGTCCCTCGGGGCATAATTGAATCGCTTCAAGTATACCTCACGCAGGCAGCCAATCTTACTTTGATTACATTATTATGTACCTATATTAATACTTATATTATAAAGACTTGTTTGGTATTGGCAATGAATCGCATAAAAGTTAAGAACAAATTAATAATCTAGATATTAGTGAAAAACTAGATCATGCTATTTATAGCTTATGTACAAGATAAACAAGAATTAGGAGAAGAAGAAGAATGAAACAATTTCTTTCTTTTTCAATAAAAAAGCTGAGGAAACCTATGACACTCCGTTTCCCATTTTCTACCCAATTGTGAAGACAGTAGTGGAACTCAAGGCCGCGCTTTGTCAACCAGAGAGAAAATTAAAAAAAAAATATAATCATTCCGCCGAGTGGCGATCGAACCCACAACCATCGCGTTTACAGTCACAGGTTGCCCCAGGACGCCCTCAACCCTTTAAGAATTAGTTCGTTAAAAAATAAACATTTTACTTAAAATGAATTATTCAACGGCTTCTAACAACAGCGCATAAAAAATTGAAAAGGATAAGTCGGTTGCGATAAATTTGCCACCGAGTCGAACCGGACTGGGGGTTGACGGGGGCGTTTTTTGAGCACGAGACGGGTACGATGCGATTTAATTATCTTATTTTGAAAATAAAATTGTAAATATATAAATTAATTGAACTATGTGTAAATCCATATAATAATATTTATATTCTTCATATATATTTATTTTGATAAAAAAAGAATTTTAACAATATTATTCAATAGCATTTTTTTAAGAAATAAAGTAACACGTTCTATAAAAAAAAACATTTTCATCTTATGTGCTCAATTTGTGTTTCTTTTTTAGAGTCATATTTTAAAAACAATATTTAGTAAAAAAAAACCTATAAAGGAAATTAAAACAAGTAGTTCAAAATTAAATCTAAAGTAAAAACATCGCAGTCGTGTCGCAACAGTGGAGTATAAAAAGTAGAACTCTCGAAGCCCGCAAAGTACGCGAGGGCGGAATGCGTAATTGGACACGTGACAGCGCTGCCAGATTTCTTCCGCATTGAAAATAACTAAGACCCTTACTAGTATTTTTTATTTTCCTTTATTCATACAAATATACCAATATTTATAGCCGATAACAGGATAAGATTTGTTTATCCTTTTCTTTGTTATTTCATAGCATAGCATAGCAGACAGGTAATGTAACAATAAATGATGTTGACAGACAGACGGACAACAAAGTGATCCTATAAGGGTTTCGTTTTATTCCGATTTTTCCGAAAGGAGGTAATATGTCTATAAATGTACGTTTGGATTTTTGTTACTATACGACTTTGTAGAGATAAAACGGGTTGACCAACGGATGACTAAACATGACAATATTCATTCTAAAACTCATCCACTTGTATGTCGGTAAATAGCATATGATTAAATAGATTAATTAAAAAAGATTGAGGCCGATCGTAGCGCAGTGGCACAAGCGTTTGAGTATAAACGTGACAAGTCGAGGAAATGGGTGCGATTCTCACTTGAGGAAATTAAATATTTAATATTTTCATTTTTTCAATCTGACGTCGAGACAAAAGCACAGCGTTGAGTTACGCCACTCAATACGCAATACCACCAGAATTCACTAGTACATGGGAAGTGGACTGTTTTAATACTAGACTCCATAAGCCTACCCCGGTACATGCGGAATATAACGTGAAGCTAAAAAAAAATAATTAAAAAAATACATCACACTATTTTTTTATTACGATTATAAAACTAATTCTCAAAAAGCTATTTTCCAAATAAAACAAAAACTGATATTCGACAAAAAACTTATATTTGCATCAAATATCAAAAATACCAACCTATCCGAGCTCGCGTTGTTGAAATATAAAATTCTTAGTGAAAATAGAAACGTATATCGTATATTGAAAATGTTTGTAAGTAAAGTTATTTTCTAGTTTTCGATGATCCTTATTGAGAAGAGGCAGACATTGAAGTAGAAAATATAAATATAGTCACGGAAAATGGGTAACATAAATAAATATAGAGTTGAGCGAGTTGGGACATTTGACAGCGTGTGGGGAACGGCAGCACTAGGTTCCCTCTGCCCACCCCGCTATATGCAGGGTAACAGCGTGAAGCTAATAAAATAATTATAAATTTTTAGTTAGTTTATATTTCACTAAAGCTCTTATATTTAACTCGTAATTGCGGCTTGTGGTCAATAATAATAATCAATATTTTAATTAAACGACCGTGACACGCAGTGTATTTAATCACGAATTTTGCTTATTAAAATATATAATAATAATAACAAACAGCATATATAAAATTTTGGGTAATCTAAATGAATGTATAAAAACTGCCAACTCGAGTGTAAGTCTCCGAACATTTGTATAACATTCAAAAGTGCAAAAAAAATACACAATGATCCATTATTTTGTTTCATATAAATAGAGAATTGAAATCAATTTTCAAATTTGTAGAATTCTTTTGATAATTATCCATAGGAATAACGTTTTTAAAAAACTATAAGCATATATGTATAATACATATATATGCTCAGTTCCGGATGATTTGCTTAATAGCCTGTTAGCCGGTTTACACTCTAAGCCAACGAATCTTTACATATAAAAATCTTCTGTCGCTTACTAATTGACAGACAATGCACAATCGTAGCTACGTGGCGTAGAACACCGAAAATTGTTTTAGTAGATTCCTTGGGTATTGTTGGTGAGTACCGAGAGTTGATTTCCCAAAAATCCTATTTTATTCATATTTATTTTCCAGGATAAAACGGGATTTTACATTTTATAGTCCACGCATTACGTTATTTTATAACTATATAGAAGCCAAAATCATATAAAAATGCCCAATTATGTACCATTCTATAGAAGGACAAGGAGGAGGGCAGGAGTACGAGAGGGCCAGTTGGACGGCTATACTCGTAGCTCTTGCAAGTTATGTCCATTTCAAATTTCGCTAAGTGCATTCTGGTGTAGCTTTAATAAACTGCCGTTTGAAATGTCACTGGACGAAATTTATTTTTAAAGTGGTCTGTTGGTGGTTGATATAGAACTGTAAATTATTAACGAGATAAAAAAATATTCTGGTGAGTTAATCATGAAGTTTATTTATAAATAAATAAAAACAACATTTTTCAAGTGTTATATTGCATTTAAGAAAAAAAAAATACAACAAAATACAAACTTCAATGAACTTGTAGCAAATTGAGATGTTTCATTCATCTTGACAGCAATAAAGCCGAGGTTCTCAAAGGAGCAATAGCGTTCACTTCTACGAGTATAACCGACTGTAGTACAAAATTAATAGTAGGTATAACCACAAACATATTTTTAAACAACCGTACAAAAAACTCATCTTCAGCAGCAGGACGAGTAGACGGAACCCTACAAATTTAAAAGATGACACACAATCCAATTAAGTTTCCACATACAATTTATAGATACAAACAATAAACACAAGATAAAATATACTACAAAATTACAAGTTACATTAAGAAAAAAAAAGTTCAATTTATTAATTCAATACACACACACACACACACACACACACACATATATATATATATATATATATATATATATCAAATTAAATGAAATAATTCAATTTGCACTATACAAAATGAAATATACATAATTTATATAAAATAATCACAAGTACAGCAATTTATTACAATTTTTTTTAAAACATTGACATCATATAAGGGAGGGAGAAGTGGCATGAAAGAGCCAGGTTTTGAAAGAGCCACTTGCAATATTTTAGTAGTTTAGGAACGGATTCGTTAGAATATTTTATTTTTAAATGGCAATATTGATTTCCCGCCACCCACAAAAATTTTACAGTTCATCGGAACCAAAGGACGCCGATACGTGGAATTGAAGTTTTTGGCATTCCAAAGTAAATATTTTAACTCCTTTGAGTTGTTTTTTAGTATTTCATTGTAAACAAATACGGGTAATTGGAATATAGATTGAGTTTATGTATATATTTGGCCTTGTAACTACATTAAAATTGAGTTTGAAAAGTTTTGATATCGTTGTCATTTTGGAGGTTACATTTTTTATAGAATAAGTTATGAAAGAGCCGGGTGGACGGGCCTTGAAAGAGCCGAAAAGAAAAACGAAAAGGCCCGAGAAATCAGTAATTGAAGAATTAAATTGGCCATGGCCAATGGTTTCTGCCTAGATAAGTGGAAAGAAATTGAAAATGCGAGTGATGATTGGCTCAAAGGATTCATATAATGTTATTGGTCTGAATAATGTAAGATTAAAAAAGTTTGTTAGAATAATCTACTTAAAATGACTGATGGATTAAAAAAACATTACTTTTTAATAAGAATTATTAAATCGTTTTTATTTAATATTGTTTACCATAATTTTCACTGTTATACCTCATAATATAAGACTGGCTCTTTCATAACTTTTAATGGCTCTTTCAATACCGAAATGTTATGAAAGAGCCAAATGACACATTTTTTTAAAATGAATATTTTATTGATTAATTATTGTATTTAAGGGTTATTTCGTACGAAATTACCTAGTTTAATAAATAAATAATAATTTGAGGAAAAAAAATCTTAATTTCTTTAATTAAAAGTATATTTTTTTGCTTCATTTAGTAAACTGGCTCTTTCATGCCACTTCTCCCCTACATGTAAATAAATATTTCCTTCCGTCAGTCGCGTTTACACTTAAAAATAAAAGTACCTTCACTTACGTACATGTATTATATGTCGAGATTCTATTAGAACAAGCATTTTAAAGAATTTCAGCATGTTATATGGCAGTAGCGAGATTGTTTGAAAACATTTGACATAATGTGGGCTTGTTTGGGAACACCGTGTCTAAAACTTTACGATATGGCAGGTATGAATGGTAAAACTTGTACGTAGCTGGTGAATTCATTTTGTTTTGCTATTTAGGTATGTACCTAACACAGTTGTTAGAGTATTTAATATTCCTTTTATATTAGAAATTAAAGATTATACTATAAAGAATGAAAATTACGCGGCTAAACACCGCAATTTGCGTTCACTACCAAAGCGAAGAAATGAAACCATTAAAGAAAGAATTTCCCCGATTGGAAAGAGAATTACAAACAAATCCAACATAATATGTGTGCACCGTACCCTTTATATTATTTATAAAACAAAGCCAACAAACACATTAATTAAAAACTCAACAACTTAACAGAAAACGGGAAAGCCACGCTGCCCCCAATACGAGTGTGGTCGGTGACCGAACAGAAATGTATGGAGTCAGGTAAATGCCAAGCTATTTAACTAACATTAGTTGGAATAGAGTTAATGTATGTATAGAAAATGTGTTAGAATTAAAAAAATCATGTCGCGTGATATCGATAGAGTAGTCCAGGCGTAGGTAGTTTCCCGCTGTATCCCGCACATAGCAGGGTGGGCAGACGGAACTTAGGATGCTAGTGTTTAGCACTCCATTCCAATTTAAACATTTTCTCCACTTTCCTAAACAAAATTCATAATTTTACAATCTTTTTTCCAAATTTATCATTTTTGTTAATAGTTTGCTAATGTCAAAAATCCATTCTTATATTATAAATTCGAAAGTAACTCTTTCTGTCTGTCTGTGACGGAATAACGGCCAAACCGCTGATCCGATTGTGATAAAATTTCATATAGAAATACTTGAGGATCTTGGGATGAACATGCGTTACTTTATATTCATATTTATAATATTCTCGATATTAACTCTATACTATTATCTATAGACCTTTAGATAGGTATATATTTTTTACTTACAAGAAAATTAAAATAAATAAAATTTAATTACGAGGAATTGATCCTTTTACTTCATATTATCTATACTATAATATAATAATGCGGAAGAGTTTGTTTGTTTGTTTGAATGCTAAGATCTCTGGATCTACTGGTCCGATTTACTATGTTTTTGTTTTGTATGAAAGCTGCATTCTTCAGAAGTGCTATAGGCTATATAACATTACATTACAAATATGTACTAATAAATTAAAATACTTTCTAATTTGACATGCAATTTATTCTGCCATGTTAATATCAACCGTCATTGCTAAGCACCGGTTTGCAAAGTTTCTTTATTGTTTTAAGAAAACGTCACCCAAAATGATCTTATATTTTGATATTCATCCTTATAAAAATAAATATATTATAAAATATTTAATAAATATTCTTATAGTTCAAGCAGGCGTAGCCGCGTCCGGGTCCACTAGTATTGTATATTAACCCGAAAAATTATAGCGATATGGACGCATTTTAACTTATAACTGTTATTAAAAATAGTTAATCTAATTTGTGAGTGACGACTGAGTGCATAAACATAGTTAGTGATATATCTAACAGGAACACGCTAAGTTAGTGAATATCTGACCTCTGGACTCCAAATAAACGGAGCTTTTGGAAAATTTCCGTAAAAAAGTGAGTGACTAAAACCTAAAATCGCGTGCGGCGCCATTTTTAAAGCGGTGACCCCCCTTTTTCTCTCTACCACCGTATGAGAAAGGCTATCCCCCACGTCTGTGCCAATCTTGGGATTTTTATCTCCACAAAATCCGGAGATATTAGGATTTTTCAAAAAACCGCATGGCCGTGAAAAATTAAACGGAGAGTCGGAGAAGATCAAGCTAGGTATCATTCGACGCGGCGTGACTTCCCAAGCCGAAATCTGGAAACAGCTGTAAGATCCGTCTCTTAGTTTTTAAAATATTAAGAGAAATTTGAAAAATAACCTCCGAAATCGAGTGAAAAGGCCTATTATTGCGTGTGGCGCCATTTTTGAAGCGGTGACCCCCCTTTTTCTGTCTACCATCTTGTGAGAAAGGCTACCCCCCACGCCTGTGACAATTTCGGGATTTTTATCCCCACAAAATCCGGAGATATTAGGATTTTTGAAAAAACCGCATGGTCGGAAAAATTTAAACGGAGAGTTGGAGAAGATACAGTGAGGCATCATTCGACGCGGCGCGACTTCTCAAGCCGAAATCTGGAAACTGCTGAAAGATCCGTCTAATATTTTAGAAAATATTAAGAAAAACCAGGCCAGTAACTTAAAAATTGTTATACAAACTCTAGACTTAAATTTTTTTTTTTATAACCCCTAAAAAACTTAGTTGTATTTGGTTGCCCTGGTTATTAAGATTATATTTTG